>JAOTOM010003634.1:0-172116 GCA_034440615.1 Ashinkailepas kermadecensis
TTCCGGCAACTGCAACGGGTAACTGACCTGATAAAGTGGTGCTATATAGGTGACCTGAGGTCAAATGTTGGGTCTAGCATCTGCATTGCATCATTAGTAATGTCCAAACATCATTGATGCCCTTTTTTAGCATTTAAACACAATCACAGCGATCCCATAACGATGACAAGCCAAAGCCACGCAAAGCAGAAAATTGTGCCAATTTGACCTCATTTGACCTTGAAAGATATTGACCTAAGGTCATGAAATTCGCACACAATAGGAGTTCACTACCGTACCCATCTACCCCTGCGAATTTCGTTCCTCCAACTTTACTAGGGCGAGATCTTGGGGGGGGCGGATCCGCCCCCCTCCAGTGCGCGTAATTTTCAGAGGCCTCTCCAGGGCGCGTGTTAAATCAGATCAAACCTAATTCCACACTTCTCTCGCTGGACTTGGTACTCTTTTCACGACTGATGCATTCTTTTGTAATAATAGGTTTATCTTCCTGGTGCGAATGGAACCATTAGTATTACTATTACTGTTCGACACAACATTTCTTCAACTTCCGCTACGTGCTTGGGTGCGGGGTGCAGAAAGCTCATTACAGCCTCACTGAAGGGTATGTGGTGTGCCCTAGTTTCCATGATATAGTACTGTACGCCTTTAGATGTCCCCCGTTGTAAATGTTCACCGATGTTGGTGAGGAAAAGAATAAGCAAGAATGTAGCTTACTTGCTGGCTACTGACAAAAGAGTATCTTGATTGATGCTGGAGCGGGATGAGAAACGAAAGCGGGTGACAACTGGTTGAGGAGTTGCCGGTCCGGTGTGTGGCAGGCTAACAGACTGGGGCAAGAAAAACGCAATAAATAAAAAATACATGGTATGGTGTCCGTCCTCAGTGCCTAACTCGAACACATACGTGATCAGTCACCACTCAATCATCTATGGAGTACACATCGTGCACCTTACAATATCCGCCACTTAAAACGAAATGCTACAACTACATCATGTGACACCCGGCAGAAACAGGATGTAAGCGCTTATTTTGGGGACCAACAATTCAGTGCAAAATAACAGACAGGTGATAACATACAGCACCTCATAAAGTCATAACGCGTTCAGACATAAGAGCCACACGGTGCCATCCTGAATTCAATTCGATGAATTAGTTCTCTTCACGTTTTCTGGTGGCTGATAAATACGGATAACCGCCGAACTTTGATTTACCTCATCCCTTTGGTTAAATACGCTCCCAGATTGGCTACCGAACTGAGGCTCTAGTCACGTGTTCATTTTTGCCTCCCAGTTTTTCTTTGTTTACAGATGTGTTTTAGGGCTCCAGCCAATTTTGTTAGGGGCCCAGTACATTTTGCGACCCCGGCTCTTTTAGGTTTCGTTGCTTTTTTCTGCACCGACGATATTTTTAGGTATCGGTGCATTTTCGCGAACCCCGAAGTGTTATTTGGTTCGTTGGGCTTTGGGGGCGCATCGACTGCGTTGGTCATACAGCGCCCAGAACTGTTGTTAATGCCCGGTCTTTTTTGTTCCTTATCTACGACCATGTCGACTTTTTAGGCAGCAGCCTGTTCAGGCCCCATGTGGTCTCAAGGCGGTGTGCTTTGAGAGCCCCATTGTGTTTTGTTTTCTAGCTCCCGAGTGTTTTTTAGAGCTGCAACGCATGTTTAAGGCCGCATTTGCCAGACTCAGTACGCTTTGGAGGACCCGGTGCATTTTTTGTGCCAATTGTACTCTTAAAGTTATAGCGTTTATTTGGGTTCCTCGCTGACATTTGTGGGACGTCAACATGATGGTAGCTCCGGTATAATTTCTCCGGTCCCGTCGCGGCTTTTCGGGCCCAGGCGCGTGGTTCGAATTCGACGCAAGTTTTCTGGGCTCGACGCAATTTTTTGGTGACTTCTTCTGAATTATGTAAAGTCCGAGCCACCCCTGATTTTTCCGGCATCCGAAGAAAATTTGTTGTGTGTCACCACCCTCGATTTTTCGAACTCCGGTACGTTTTCGGTGCCTTATGCGATTCGTTAAGGCATCTGGTGGTATATTTGGGCTAAGGAGCGATTTTCGTCGTTCTGACATTTATTTTTCGGAACCTCTACATTATTTTGAGGGCTCCAGTTTGATTTTATCGGGTCCCGATGCGATTTTGTATTACGCTTTGCTTATTTTGGGCCATCGACGCCCATTTTTGGGAACCATGAGGGCAAATTTTTATGACCTGTTCAGAATTTATGGGATTACCGACATAAACTTTGGATATCAAGCGCGATATTTGGAGGGCTTGGCGCTAGTTCGCTGGGCGCGTTGTACATATCTGGGTCCCAGCGCGATTTTTGCGTTCACGGCGCAGGTTTTCGGGCCCGGTGCAAGTTTTGGTGCCCGCTGTATTTATTTATAACCGCTAATTCTGGGTGCCCCGACGCGAATTTATGGGGCCCCAGAACCATTTGGGGGCACCCCGGCGCGTTTATTGGGTTGTTGGGAGACCTCTTCAGGATGGAGATTGGAGGGGGGGGCGGCATTTTCCCTTTGGTATGCCACTGCGGCTGCTCAGCGAGTTTATTTTTTCAGCCGATGACACCCTTCAGAGTAGAAAGGCCTTTAGGAGAACTTTCTTTCGGGACCTGTTCTGAATTTTCCGATGCTCGGGCCAACACGGTGGTGTCCCTGTAATTATTTTAGGGTCGACTTCTATTTTTTGTAAGCCTCCTGCGTCATATTTTTTGGCTCCAGTACGATTCTTCCCGGGCTCCCGGTGCATTTTTTCGGTGCTCCAACGCGCTTGTTTTCCGGGGGCCCGGCGCGTTTCTTTGACGTCTTTGACGCAATTTTTGTGGCCACAGAGTGACATTCCGGGTAGGAATCGATTTTTGGAAGCCAGCTGCGACTTGTGGGGCTACGTTTTTTGGTCTAGGTGCGATTTTTGGACCCAGTCGTCATTCGTTGGGATGCCTATCGCGAGTTTTAGTGGCCTCGATACGTCTTTGGGCGTGGACTCCCAAAGACGGACACGTATTGGTGTCTTTTGAGCGATTGCTGGAACCCCAGTTATTTTCCATGTCCGGACTGTTTTTTTATCGTTATCCCGGCTTCATTTATTGGGTGTTCCCGATGAGACTTTTGGGGCTCCGGTGCGACCTGTCGAGCCCCCAGCGTGGTTTCCAGGGGCCTGGGCGCGACTTTTTGGTACCTTCAGGCTCAGCGTGATTTTCAGGGGCCACGGTCCAACATTCTGAGGTCCACGTTGTGGTTCTCAAAAAACACGGCACGACCTTTTCGGCCCCCAGCGTGATTTTCGGGGCCCAGGCACGAACTTTTGTGGCCCCAGCGTGATTTCAAGAGCCTTTTTACGGGTCCCAAAATGATTTTCAAGGACTATGGCATGACTTTTGTGTGTTCCCAGCGTGCTTTTCAAGGACCCGGTCCATATTTTTGGGGCCCCAACGCGATTATCAGGGGCTCCGGCACAACCTTTGGGACCGAGCGTGATTTGAGGGCCCGGCCAGTGTTTTGGGGGCCCAGCGTCATTTTCGGGGGATCCGGTGACACGTTTTGGCCCCGAACGTGACTTCAAGGTCCCGGCCAGATCTTTTAAGGCCTTAGCGTGATTTTCTGGGACCCTGGCGCGACTTTTTGGTGCCCCAGTGGTATTTTCAGGGGCCCAGTCACACATTTTGGAGCCATCAGGAACATTTTTGTAGTCCCAGAACGATTTTTTAGGCCCCCAATGTGATTTTCTGGTGCCTTGATGGGATTTTTTGGGGCCCACAGCGTCATTTTCAGGCGCAACTTTTGGGGGGGCCCCAATGTGATTTTTGTTGGCCCCGGTGCGATTGTTGTGGACACCAGGATTTTTAGGGAGTCTGGTGCTATTTTTCCGAACACCGGCGCGATTATTGGGGCCCACCTCTCAAGGGGCGGGGGCTGCTCCAATGCTCCCTTTCGGTACGCCACTACGCATGCCCCAATGATTGCATAGCCTAACAATGACATCTATGGAATACATGGCACAAAATCGACTTTCCAATGCCCATTTAACTGCTTGCACCGGAAGTAATGTTCAGAAATATACACCCTGCAATTGGCCTAAATTCGTCCCATTATCTTCGGGGTTCCTAAATCTCAGCCTGAACGTACAACACCGAAATGAAAGGCAATACAATGAAAGGCTTTTCATTGTACCTGGACAATGAAAAGCCTTCATAGTAGTATCCGTTGTAATTCGGTGTTTTAGTACTTTTAATCCACATGTCTTCATTGAATAAACTATGGGATCAGTCTGCTAAGTAGAGATTGTTACGTATACCTTGAGCCTACCATCTAACCGAACCTTTTCTGTTGAACGGCATAATTTGAATTAAATGTTTAACGTACTGTCAATGCCACTACGCAGTTACCCAGTTGGTGCGTTCCACGACAGATCGACCAATGGACTTCACCCCATAATGTTTAATTGAGACCAAAATGTGTTCACAGGGTAGTCTCTGGCTCTGAATACGGCTGTGCAAATTTGAGCCCGATTCGACCAACGGTTTTTGAGCTATAGTCTCCGGCATTATTTTTAGTTCAAATAACACGGGTTGGTTTGACGATGGATATCTCATGAATAAGAAGCGGAAAGGGTGGCAAATTACATATATATACATATATATATACATATATATACATATATATACTATATATATATATACATATATATATATATATATATATATATATATATATATATATATTTCAGAAGGAAAAGGATCAACTGAAACATTCCCGAAATAAAATATCAACATTTCCTACATTTGACCTCGTGACCTCCCGTGACCCCTAGCCTATAGAAATTGACAAATTTGACGGCGGAAATAAAAGTGGGCATGATATCGCTGACCAAGAAAAAAAGGTGTTCTTATACATATCCGATATGGCCGTCCGCTCTTCATGACTTTTTTGCGATTTTGCGTTTTCCGGGTATGACGGACTTCGTGTAAGCTTTCTTCCATTGGAACGCTACATGAGGTAGAACAATGACATCAAGACATATGATTGGAAAACGTTTTTCTGAGAAAAAGCATTCCTACCTTTTTAATGTAGATCTTACAGTTTCCCTTAAAAACCATCACGAATTTCAAGGTCACTAGCAACCGATAGATCATACATGGGTTTATTTTCGCGTAACGACGCAATTGTACTTCGGAACAACTAATATGTATTACATAACATCAAACAAGGAAATAACGCAAACCGACCATATTGAATCAGGTTCTATTACCACGTTGAATGCCACTTCCCGTTAATAGGTAGACGGGAGTACCCATCCTTCCACATGTGACCTAAATACGTGACATTCCAGGGATGAGGTCATGGTAAAGCAAGGTAGGGTAGGTCACACCATTCTCCGCTCGTTATTTTTTCCGGATGGATAGATCCCGCCATCATATATCAGTAGACATATTTTCCTGAAGCCCTCCCAAACAAATAGCATATCTGGTAACGTCATCGTGTGCCCCAGGAATGACTGCGCCCAGGTGGCAACACACGCACCACAAGGCGTCTCGCATAACACGAACCGAAGAGGGGTGCATTCCGCTCCCCCTCTTTCTAAGCTCCAGGAAACTAAGTTGAAGCTGGAGGCACGAAACTTGCAGGGGATATTACGGCTTCAGTGAACTCTCTGCAGTATACATTCGAAGACCTAAGTGCAATGCCTTCACGGTCGAATGAGGTGGACCAGCGGTCGGTCGGTGGACTTCGTTCACTCGCAGTTCCTATATTTGCAAACGGATTTCGTGGATCAAAAAAAATGTTGCATACGATGCGCTGATCAATTTGCAACAGTCTCAATATGTTATTGCAATATCCCTGTCCATTTATGACATATCACTGAACAATAGGAAAGGCGGATGAATTCCGCTCCCCCCCGGTGGGTGGGTGAACGAGTTACTGGGTATATTTGCTATAAGTACATACAAGACGACGGATACTTGGGTACACGATACAGACACACACACATATATGTACATACACACACACTAATTATCATGCACTCCCTATAAGATCTTTTGTTACTTATGATCATCAAATTATAGCGTAATTTTTTTACTTTGTTTTTGTACTTCATTCCGAATTTTTGCTGGGGTGACTTTATGTACCCGCGTCCTGTTGTTAAGCAAAGTTTGTTGCGTGAACCCTGGCCCAACCACCTGATTCACGAATTCCAGTTCAACGGGATAATTTTGGTTAGTTAGTTAGTTATTTGGGTTTTGGGGCGCCTCGACTACTGAGGTCATTTTGCGCCCATTACGGGATAATTTTGACAGAGAGTTTAACGTGCTATCAATGCACCGACAAGGCCGCCCCCATAGCTCGTCCCCGGCCTCATCGGGCCAGTTGCCAACTGACCCTTTCAGTCGGGGGTCAAATGCGAGCGCTTAAAGCGACTCCAGCCATGTCTTGCCAGGACATAGCGGCCAACGCAGGCCAGCGCTCTAACCAACTGAACTACCTAACATTACATTTTTCTAAAATATTATCACACTCTAGATGAAAGATAAAAGAAAAAGATAACGAAAGGAAGACCCATATAAGACAAAGAACGGAAAATAAACACACAAATCAATCGTGCCAAGATCATCAAACAGTCACTGACATCAATTACAGTACATCATATTTTGTATTAGTGTATTATCTAACATGTTTTAAAAGGTGACTTGATTTCCAGGTAGATTTTGAATTCAACGGAACTGAGTATGTACTACCGCATCCCAAGCTTTTGGTATTTCACTCCCTAGATTTAAAGTGCTACCCTTCTTGACGAGTGATAATGAGATAAGGGATTATTTCTGTATAAAAACTGATAGCATTGAATAAAAAAGGAAAATTTGCCTGCTAAATTCCCGAACACGATACAATACTCCGCGCGTAGTTGGTATTCCATGAAATTGAATCCGTTAAGATTGACCTCGCATAAGACTACGAACTTTTAATGGCGCTTGGTTTATCAGAGAGCCAATGTACGTCTGAATCAACAAATTAGCTCAAGATAGAATAAATTGCCTGTACATAGCCAAGGCGGATAGGACACGTTAAGTTGCTATTTGTGATACCCAGTTCATCGCTACCGTTCCAATATGACTTCTTATTTTGTGTTCGGTAACAACACAGCCGTTGGTTGCGTAGGGGCCGACCAGCAGCCAATGATCGTCGAACCAACAACGAAACAACCCACCAAGGCAGCACGGAACAGCCAACATGAAGAACGAGAAACAATCAATCAAGTAGCTCACCGTTTGCTTCCAGCTCTGGGTGGTACGCCGCGCCATGGTAGTCATGCCCTCCCAGTGCATCTCGATCCAGGGCACGATGTCTTTGGCCAAGGAGAACATGTGGCGGCTACCTTCCTTCAAGGCCGACTGTTGCAGATTCGCAAGTGCCGTCACACACATTTGACTGGACTCTGTGGAAAGTAAAGACAGTCACATACATCTGATTGGACCCTGTGAAGAGGAACGGCCCACACACAAACGCGAGTGGACTTTGTGGAGAGTTGGCCCCTATCACATATAACTGAACGGAATCTGTGGAAAACAGGGATTTGTTGTTACTCTGCGGACAGCGACGACCATCACACATAGTCTGGCTAGGATATATGGGGAGCGGTCATTTTTAATTGGCTGTGCGGATATCAAGGACCACCAATAGACATATATTTGCGCATACATACATTTCAACGGACTTACAAAGGAAAACAAGAATCGTCAGACTCATCTGAATCGAATCTGTGGAGAACAAAGACGGTCACACGCATCTGACTATAACATGCTGGAAGCGAGGACCTGTCGAGCACATCTACACAAACTGCTGAAAGCAAGGGCGCATCATACAGCTGATCGGACTCTGAGGAGGGAGAGCCGGTTAGATAGCAGGCTGGATCCTGACCTTGCCATCGGCATTGATTGCATAATTGCAGATGAGTGGGTACATTGTTAGAATACCAACACGCGTCAATGTACCTGCCGCATTCATTGTTGCCGAGTACTAACTGTGGACAAGGGAGAAGCTCGAAAGGATCTACTTCCGCTTACATACAAAAAGTTAATACATGGGATCCAATCTGAATGTCATGGTTGAGATGCTTAAATTATTATTATGGTACATTAGAACCACGATAAAACCCGCAACTGCGCTCTTCTGGCAGCCTCTGACATGTATCCTATAACGTCCAATTTTTGCTGATGTGCAGGAGTTCAAAATAATTAAACTTATTTTCATAATTTAGCAGTGCGTATTAATATCAGTGATGCGAACACAGTGGAATTATTTTTATATAAAATAATGGTTTTTCGTTAGATGTCAGATGTCGAAACGAGCACAGTAGGATTTCGAAATTTGCCATGGAATTAGTGCCATTTAAAATGTTTTTGATGTCTTTTAGACTCCAATTTGAGCCAATGGCATACTTATGACTACACCTTTATAATTGGTTTTGATATTCATAATTTAGGGAGAGTTACATTCTGGATAGCGAGGAAAAATACCTATGCAATGAACTGGTATTGTATGCCATATCATATTATAGGTAATCCCTTTACCTGGAATTGTGTTGAGAAATGTGTGTATCACCATTCCTTATCAAGAGCATGAGCATGGTACCTATGAACGAGGTACTGTTAGAAAGGAGACACGAAGACTTCATAAGCATGCATCAAGAAGCAGGATGTCGGTACTTCTTGGAGAAGGACGTCAACTGAGTGTTCAAAAAGTGGTATATTCCACCTTATTTCACGAATAATGTATCACTGTGCGAACATAATGGTGTGTAAGGTGGCCAGACTATGGCAGTGATGCTGCCAACTTCGGCAATGTGCATTTTAAAAACCGTTTTAGCCTAAATTGGCTGCACTCTCGTTGAAATCAGGCTCATCTGGCGAATATGGTGCGGGTATCAAGAGCTTAAGCATACGAAGCCCAATTGTCGAATTAGAATACGTGAACGCCGTGCACGCCTCTTTTTGCCCTTGAGCCCCGCCGCTCGGTGTATGAAGTATACGTAATGCGTTAGCACGCGACAGCTTAAGCCGCACAAGTTAGCAGCACATGTTGTTAAGAGCTTCATCGCGTTAGTCACGCAGTCGCCCAGCCTCAAGGCGCGCACATCATGTGACATGACGACAGAACCACGTGGCCGGGGACTGAATCACACAGCTACCTTTCCAAGCACGAAATGTAGCCACAAAGTCATTTGCTGGAACAAAAATTGTAAGTATTTCAGAAGAAATATTGGGATGAAAGTATGTAAAAATCGAGATTAAAAGAGCAGGTATATTCCCAAGTTATAAACTACACACGAAGCACTAACACAAAATGTTATTCAGGATTCAAAAGTGTAATTGCTGGGCCGGGTTACAAGTAATCGTTTGTCCCAGCACATACATCGTTCCTAATGACAGCCTATGCTCGCTATCATGTATGCATGTATATGCATACATGTGTGATAAATCATTCTCAATGTGCAAGAAATATCATATGTAGTGAATCATTCAGCACTCTGCAGGGTGGTGGACAAGGTACAACCATACATGATTGCTTTGCTATGATACATGCGCATCTTTTATCCGAGCCAGAATAATCCATTAATGACCAACGCAACTCGTTTCACTCATGTCAGATGGAGTAATGACTGAGGTGATCATCTCTGTAAAATGCAAGACTAAGACATAATAAGCATTTAAATTGGTATTTACATGTCCACACAGATCGTAAGAGCACCAAAACACGCACAAAACTCTGTCATGAAGGCACATGGTGAAGCTGCGGTCACAAGCACGTGTGAATAATCCAATAAATACCACTTGCGATTTTGATACTTACGAGCCTGGTGCTTCTTGAATGTCTCCAGCCCGGTGTTTGAGCAGTTGCGGCACGTGAAGGTGTAGTTAGAGAGGAATGGCACCAGTTTGCCCAGCTGGTATGAAATGCAAGATTCGTGGTGGAATTGCAAACAACCACTGCACTGAAGTTCTACAATGTTCAGGTTTCTTCCCTTGCCACTGTGAAACCAATAGCCAAAATGAGCGGCTAAAACCACACCAGTACGCTCATTTGCATTGTGCGTGTTATAACGTAATGTGGCACATTATTTACAATATCATGCCACATACAGGTACACCAGAGGATTCAGATATTATGATAGGGGAGAGGACTTGTCCAGAGGAAATAATTTCTTGGGATGGGTGTCACTGATGTCGAGACGAATTCGACGGGGTACATTCGGCCCTACAAAATGGCAGATTTCTGCATGTGGATCAGCTGTTGTTGCTCGTAATTGCGGTGACAGGAGGTACGGAGGAGGCAAGATCGAAAATTATGGGCATTACTGGATTTTGTATGACAAGCTGTATGATATTAATGGTATGATACATTTCACAATTCAGTTTTCCTGTGTTTATGAAACATAAACACAGCAGGATAATCCCGACTTGCATGCTACCAACGACAGGCCTGCTGGCCAACGCGACCAATGTGTGTGGTGATCAGTCAAAGATTACAACGTGTACGAAGGACTTGTCTGCTAGTTATCTCCGGAGTGGAAACCCATAATGACCAAACATTCCCAACACTGGGGGAGGAGTGCAGTTCAACCTTTTCGATGGAGCGTCGTATTCCTATCAGGGATGCTATTCTCCCGTCGGAGGCATATGTCTCCAGTCCCCTTCTGGCTCCACCAGTACCATGTTATAGTTCATGATACTGGTAAACTGTACAGTCATGTTGAAATAAATACAAATTGTACTGCTATAGGGTGCCATCTCAGAAACTAGACAAGCATCTGTGCATGTGTGGAAGCCTTGGTTCAATCCTGGAAGGGTTTAGCACAGTTCCCAGCCAACTAGCTATAGGACTGAATCACAGTCCATGAATAATATTACCAGTATCCACAAGTATTGTACTCTTCCGTCTGTTTCGGGTGATTCGGCTTGTTCCTCTCCTCTCCGTCGCCAGTACCTTCCTGTCCGGGCTTCATTACGGGAAGCTGTCTGCAAAAAACAGAAGACAACCGATAACGGGAGTATTGCTGACTATTGATTAGAAGTGCTCATGCTTAGTCATATTTCAATAAACCAAATAATTGCATCGTCGGTCTCGGCCAGCTTGAGTAGGACGTTCCCACTCCAGAGCGGTGGTACACAATTCCAGTTAAATTTTCACTGGAAGGCCAATAAAAAGATACTGGGATGTAGAGTAAGGTTGGATAACTTTCAGTCCAAAATGGAAAAACAGAAATAGAAACAAAGTTAATGCAATATGACAGTGTCCATGAATTATACGTATTTGGCAAATCAGGGCTATCTAAAATTCAGGCCTCCTGCCAAAAGGAGACAATCGCCCTATCACCTGTCCCGCTGTTGGGCGACCAGCGCCCAGACATGCTTCACTTACGTTTTGACTATAGATATGCCACAAAACCACCAGGAGCGGTGCGTAAAACGCACCGGAACATGGCCACTTGCACAACGAGCACTGTCGGTCTCGGCCGATACCAGCGCACGATATTCAGAAGTTCAGCACATCAGAGGCATACCAAGAGACGAAGGTGAAGATGATCACCCAACCTTACTGAGAAATCAAGTATGTGTTATGGGTTATGGGATACAACTGACACACATATCGAACACCAATGATCAGGTCACAATTGCTCAGGGCGCCAGGACCTCGACAGGCAACACAGGCAGTGTGGGAGGACAGACACCAGATAAACAGAAACGATAGCCACATCATAGAATGACAGATAATAACACTGGCCTGCGTTTCAAAGCATTTTTTCAAAGGTCAGAAGTTTGTCAACTGATTTAGGATCAGTTTCGCATGCCGAATTCAGAAACGCAATCCATTTTTTTCTAAATCAGGTCAGGTTTTTAAGATATGCTAGATTTGAAGAAAAAACACATGGTTCAAATGGTATTACTGAACTGATGTCCATTAATGATGTTTTGTCCCAAATTGTCTCGCGTCACCTTCTTTCCATCATTTCAGATCTGGATAGCTATTTCAATTAATCAAAAGTGCAAGAACCACCCCGACAGGTTCTGCTTTATCTGTAGAAAAGTTACCCTTTCAAACCGTTAAGCTAGATTTACAGATTCTGTGAAGAAGCCTGTGAAGAAGCTCACTTCGGTGTCAAACTAGCCGACCAAGATAAGCCGTTCGCCACTCATATCTGTTTCAAAACATTTGTTCAAAGCCTGCGGGATTGGAGGAGTAAAACGATGAAGAGCATACCGTTCGGTGTTCCGATGGTGTGGACTGTGGAGGGAAGGTAAAGATCACACCACTGACTGTTATTTCTGTATGACGAATCTACAGGGCATCAATCGCAGGAACAAATATCATGTTCAATATCATGACGTTTCATCAGCCATAAATGCATCCCCAATGGACCAGGTGTTCCTGTTCCTGAACCTGACGTCAACATGGGATCGTCGTCCAACTCAGAGTCTGGAGATGCGACCGGTGCAGACGAGTCTGGTACATTCGAGTCACCAGAGGAAGACCGACCGATGCCACTGAGCCAAGCTGAGCTCAGCAATCTAATGCGGGACTTGAACCTGTTCAAGGAGTCTGCTCAGCTCCCGGGTTCGCGCCTTCGTGATAAAGGTCTGCTGGCACCGGAAACAACGTTTTTGGTATCGAAACGGCGAGAGAGTCCGGAAATACTTATCATTTGAAATACCTTTCATCTTCTCTGATCTACTGCAACAACATAGCCGACCTGACCGAAGCGATGGGCTTGAAGTATGATCCTACAGAATGGAGACTTTTCATCGACTCGTCGAGTAGGAGTCTCAAGACAGTTCTTCTGAGCAACGGCAATAAGTTCGGTTCGATCTCTGACGCACACTCAGTTGAAATGAGAGAAACCAAGCGGGGCAGACAACCAGCATTATATTCAACGTGAGTGGCCATCTAGGCCAGGACTACAGCCCGGCTCACACAATGCTCTGGTCCCACCTTCTGGTCGAACCGCACAATATTCTACTGCCACCACTGCACATCAAACTCAGTCTCATGAAGAACTTCGTGAAGGGGCTGGACAAAGAAGGCGGATGATTCACTTTTCCGCGACAGGAGTTTCAACGCATAAGCAGAGAGAAACTGAAGGTGGGGACATTCGATGGTTCTCAGATAAGAGCTCATCAAGAGAGCTCAGATCATAAGAGAGCTCAGATAAGAGAGCTCTCCCTTTGATGAATCATTTAATTACATTTAACTCTCTGCTTGGCTGGCTCTGAAGTCGATTATCCAGAATTTCCTCGGCAATCAGTTAGTTATTTGGGCTTTAGGGCGCATCGACTACATAGGTCATATAGCGCCCATCCTCGGCAACCACTGGAGTCCAGAATACCAGAAGGCTGTCGAAGAGCAGATGGAGATTTTCCGTCGACAGGGTGCGCGCATGTCAGTGAAAATGCACTTCCTCAGATCTCATCCGAACTATTTTCCGGAGAATTGTGAAGACTTCAGTGAGACAGGGGGGGGAGGGCGTTTTCACAAGTACATCCGAGTGATGGAGAAATGCCATGAAGGCCGGTGGGACATAAACTTTCTGGCCGACTACTGGTGCCTAAAGAGTAGTGTAGTGTCTGCCCAGCACAACCGGAAAGTCCATGAGGAGGCCATTCATCTCTGATTAACCAAGTATATCATGCTGTACCCATCTTGCGATATATTAACTGCCTGCAAAAAAACCGCCTGGAAACAGCATGTAAACCGCCTGTAAACCACCTGTGAACCGCCTGTAACCGTCTGTAAACCGCCTTTGAACCACCTGTAAATCCTGTATGTAGATAGCAGCCGAGTTATGCCCCATTATGCCGAGTTATGCTCATTCGCCTACCAATATAATGGGGGAATAAGCATTTCAAGAAAGTATTTATTTCGAAAATTTGACATGATTGAGAAAAATGAATGCGATTTTCGGAATCAGCGTCAGAAACTGACCCAAGAACAGCAAACATATATTCGAACTGTAAAATCACAGACCAGTGTAATGGCTTTACAATATAGAGATGGTGCTTCACCAGCCCTTTAATGGATCAATATAAAATATAACATCAAAACCTACTTTAAACCACACAATACAATAGGGAACCTCTTTGCTTGTTTATGTTTGCTATATATCGAACGATCAAGCTCGAATAACTTTTGAGGATAACTTCAGATTTAAAGTTTCAAGATAATCTAAGTATGCCTAGTCTAATGATTTGTCCAATGATAATGGACAAAATTCATAGGCAACACATTTTTAGTTCAAACCCTTATATGGTAGGGCTCGTTTAGGCCGGAATCTGCATAAGGGGCAGATTCCCCCCACCCCCCTCTGGGATTACGGAATATATTGGGCCGACTTCACAACTTGATATCTAAAACGAATTCAACTGGTCTAACTTACACCTTATAATTTAGAATGTCAAAATATTACAATTTTCCCAATGACTAGGTCAGGAGGAAAACATGTGGAACTTTAACAATACCATTCGGAAGTGTTTGTATTTTCCATACATAAAATTGTGCATAGATACATATAAATAATTCTTAATTATCTAAAACACCACTTCATGTCTATACATGCGCATGTAAAACAGCCAATGGAGTAACCAGGGGCCTAAGAAGTGGGTATCATCTTATTTTTGGTTGGCTTTTCTTGGTTGTCCGTCCAATAAATACCTATTATTTGTCATTCTTGCATAACATCAATACTTACTACGAGATGTTTGACTCGACACATTGCCAGGAAAATAGACAAGGTTCTGAGAGGCCAGAATGGGGATACTGCTACAATCATTGGCCATTTGGAGTATTCTGGCTCTGCCATGGCTTGTGATGCATGATTATATTATCTTTTGTCCTGAACTCACCCTGCCCTCCCAACTTCCTGATGGCAGCATAAATATTACCACTTTGAGAAAACTAGTCTGAGCAGTTGAATTCAAAATTACAGTCATCCGAATGGGAAAATAATGAAAATATTCACATGCTAGTCATGTTATCAAATTCTCGCAAGTCTGCCCAAGTTGCCCCCTGATATTCGCTCCTGGAGCCGCCCGTGATATACTTACGAAACTGAAATGGTGGCACGAATTAGAAAAAAAAACTAGGAAAAGTCACAAAGTTCCACGCTCCTGTCATAAAACGTTAGGGCACAGCAGGCCAAAAATACACACAAGCGGTGGAATCCGCCCCATCTACCGCAACAGGCTTAAGATACGTCAGATGATGCTGTTCTTATTGCATTGGCAGGATGAGATTGCATCATTATACAACCTGTAGTTTTAATTGCAGAATTGAACAACACATTTTTTTCCATTTCAAGACAGTGTCCGGAAGTCATGGTGGTTTTTTAGAACCTGTAAATTTAACATTGGGCATTATTGCAATTTTTCATGTGTTGGTTCCTTTGGCAGGGAGTACCAAACGTTCCACAGGACCAGTGTTAAAATAATGCTTTCTCGTTAGGTGTGAGGTATCAAAACGACTACAGCCAGATGCCAAAATCGCCATGGAAATCATGCTATACAAAATACTTAAGTCTTTAAACCCAGTTTTGAGACCATTGCACACATATATGTCTGTTTTAAGTGTCTTGTGAAGTACCTAATTTGGGGATAACGATATCAACGATAAAAAATAAGTACCTATGTCATAAACTGATATTGCATAGCATAGCACATCATAGGTAATTATAGGTTCCAGGTCCCTGTACCTGAAATTGCATTACGCGACGTGCGTTATCACGATCCTGAATTCGTTATGGTGAGCATAAGCATGATAATTAAAACGGAATAATACTGTTAGAAACGAGGCGTGAAGACTTCACAAGCACACACCAACAAGCATGGTGTCTATACTTATTTGGGAAGGATACCGACCCACTGTTCAATAAGTGGTATATTCCACCCTACTTCACCAATAACTGATTACTGCACAGGACAACTGACACTCAACTGAACATAATTCGACTGGAGCAGACAGTGGAGTACCAAAGGAGGTGGAGACAAAAGAGCAGAGTCAGAAGCTTTGTAATCAGCTGGGGGTTAACATTTGAGAGAGTCAAAATTTCCAAGTGGATTTCCTTCCAAGATGAAATTTCCTTCTTACAGTGGCCTGCACCCAAGCCATGCATACCAGGGGGAGTACACGATGTCCTGTTGGGGCCTCTCGTCAGTTAGTTAGTTAGTTATTTGGGCTTTAGGGCGCGTCGACAACTATTGTCGCATCGCTACAAGGGGAGGGGGTTCAGTGGGGCATGTGAGGGAACCTGCAGCCAAGGGTCTTCCTTGCAGGTGGATGTCCTGCCGCTGATGGGGGTTATAGCTTCCCCAGCCCGGCATGTGCAGTTTTGTCATGGTGAGAAGCAAAGAAAGCATCACCGCCGCCACCACCTCGGTTCTCATGTTAACGATTTGATGAAGCTGCCACCATCATAGCATTTTGTCAGCTTTGCAAGATTTGGTTGGTTATTGGTTTTTACGACACGTCGACCGTTGAGTCATATAGCGTCGCCAATCTCTCACGCCGATTGGTCGCGGGCGAAGAGTAGCGACAGGTGAGACTCGAACCCACAACCTTTCGATTGTGAGACGCGCATCTTACCCCTAGACGACTAGTCCCCTGATAAATTATTCGTGAAATAGGGTGGAATATACCACTTTCTGAACACTCAATCGACATCCTTCTCCAAGAAGTATCGACATCCTGCTTCTTGATGCCTATGAAATCTTCTGAATGTCTAAATGGGCTTATGAAGTCGTCGTGTCTCCTTTGTAACACTATCCCGTTTATAAGTATCATGTGCACGCTTCGATAAGGAATGATGATACACGAACATCTCGCAATGCAATTTTAGGTACAGGGATTATCTAAAATGTGATATGACATACAATACCGGCGTATAGCATAGGCATTGTTCTCCCTAACCTGAATATAGCTTTTCCCAAATTATGAATCCCAAAACAAATGATGTAGATACAGTCATAGGTACCTACACCATTGGCTCAAATGTGAGTCTCAATGACATCAAAATCATTTTAAATGACACTAATTCCATGGCAACTTTCGACATCCTACTGTGCTCTTTTTCACATCTCACACCTAACGAAAAATCATTATTTTAACCCTGTGGAGGTGAAATGTTCAATAGGGTCACTCCGTGCCAACTCAACCAGAAGACATAATTGAACATCCCACATCCTCAGATTGTGTTTATATTTTGTCCAGGAATTGTCTTAGACCCCGGGCACGACTTTGAGACTTCTAGGTCTCTCTGACCATCTGACCATCGGTTTGTCCTGCATGGTAACGCAAAAGAATGACGCCGTACCACAGTTATAAATTATTCGTGAAATAGGGTGGAATATACCACTTTCTGAACACTCAATCGACATCCTTCTCCAAGAAGTATCGACATCCTGCTCCTTGATGCGGGCTTATGAAGTATTCGTGTTTCCTTTCTAACACTATCTCGCTTATAAGTATGATGTTCATGCTCTCGATAACGAATGACGATACACGAACATTTCGCAACGCAATTTCAGGTAAAGGGAATACATATAATGTGATATGGCATACAATACCAGTTTATAGCATAGGCATTATAGCATATTCTTCCTATCCCGAATATAGCTCTTCCGAAATTATGAATATCAAAACAAATGATAAAGGTGCAGCCATTAGTACCTAAACCATTGGCTCAAATTTGAGTCTGAATGACACAAAACCATTTTAAAGGACACTAATCCCATGGCAAATTTCGACATCTTACTGTGCTCGTTTCGACATCTCACACCTAACGAAAAACCATTATTTCAACCCTGCCGTACCATGAAGGTATATTTTTCACTGCTGTATCTCTGGAGTGAAGAGAGTTGACATCCAAAAACGGTTACAGGGTGGTAAAATACAATCTTTCAAAAACATTTCAGTCAAATGTTTTATGTAATGTCAGAAGTGTTTGCAAGAAAATTGGAGAGCTACATGCACCTATATTGTTTGAAGAGCTAGACTTGGTATCCATAACTCAGGCATATATTAATGAACGCATTTCTCTGAAAGGAAAACTTCCAGGAAATTGAATTGATGGGCTAGAAAATACATGCTAATCAAATGAAGTCAAGGATAGGAGATTGGATACTCTTGTATGTGAGGCAAGTAATGAATTGTCATACTGTAGAGGATAGTGTACAGTGAGGGACTAGAATCCTTGTGGTTAGACATCATCCTGAAGAATGGAACAAGGTTAATGATTGTGGAATTATGTAGGCCAGCAGATCAGAATGGCACCTCACCTGAAGGGGATCTGGCTGCGTAGCTGTACGATCAGTGGCATCTCACCTGAAGGGGGTCCAGCTGGGTAGCTGCACCATCGGTCGCATCTCACCTGAAGGGATCCAGCTGGGTAGCTGCACCATCGGTGGCATCTCACCTGAAGGGGATCCAGCTGGGTAGCTGCACCATCGGTCGCATCTCACCTGAAGGGATCCAGCCGGGTAGCTGCACCATCGGTCGCATCTCACCTGAAGGGATCCAGCCGGGTAGCTGCACCATCGGTGGCATCTCACCTGAAGGGGATCCAGCCGGGTAGCTGCACCATCGGTGGCATCTCACCTGAAGGGGATCCAGCCGGGTAGCTGCACCATCGGTGGCATCTCACCTGAAGGGATCCAGCCGGGTAGCTGCACGATCGGTGGCATCTCACCTGAAGGGGATCCAGCCGGGTAGCTGCACCATCGGTGGCATCTCACCTGAAGGGGATCCAGCCGGGTAGCTGCACCATCGGTGGCATCTCACCTGAAGGGATCCAGCTGGGTAGCTGCACCATCGGTGGCATCTCACCTGAAGGGGATCCAGCCGGGTAGCTGCACCATCGGTGGCATCTCACCTGAAGGGATCCAGTCGGGTAGCTGCACGATCGGTGGCATCTCACCTGAAGGGGGCGTGCGGGTCCGGCTCGGTCAGGATGTAGCGGTAGCCGTCTTTGTTGAAGGGGTGGTCCAGTGGGTAGCCGTGCAGCTTCTGTACAGCACCGTCACTGCGCGTCTTTTTGAAGCCAGTTGACTGCTCGAGCACGCGGCGTTTGGGACCGCGAGACTTCACCGCTGAAACATAGTTAGTTATTAGGGCTTTAGGGCGCATCGACTACATCGGTCATGTAGCGCCCATCCGCTGAAACATACCATGGGTCACTGCACAAAGGTCATTGAAGGCACAATGGGCTACCGCACGTTAGATCACAAAAAAAAACACACTGGACTACCACACATAGGTGAATAAAATACACACTAGGTCACCACAAACAGGGCATTGAAACGGACAGGGTTATTGAAACGTTATCATTGAAACGGACAGGGTTACTGAAACGTTGCCATTGAGTCACATGACGTCTGGGAGATACCGCCGGGCCACTAAGGCTTAGGCTAAGGCATTCCGAAGTAGGTAAAATAGTACGGAGTCTGGTGAACGGTGGAAATGACGGAAGACAGGTCACAGAAACGGCAATGGGAATGGCAAGTAGCTACGGTGACAGTACGATAACGGTGGAGGTAATGGTTAAAGTAAAAAAGACGACGATGGTAACGGTACTAATGACGGTGAAGATTACGGTAGCGGCGACAGTAGAAACTAGACAGTGACGCACCCACTTTGAGTACAAGTGACTGACCGTGTGCGCCCTGGTTTTTATTTTAGTGGACAGTGACCGTGATTGGGATTGTAAACGCGAGGTGGGAGGAGAGTGGGGACAATAGCTAGACATCTTGGTATGCTTGCTTGGTTGCCAACTTTCCCTGGGATTGTCGGTGGCGACACCTGGTTCTTTGTTCTCTCCGTCAGGAACCGTCACCGGTTTGTTCTGAGTTAGCGGTCGGGATACACCATTGGAAATGGTGGATGTGTGGTTGAAGGTTTTTTGCATCACCTTATGATTTTATTCAGCTGATAAATACTTTTAGTTTTCTCTTGCGTACTGGTGTATCTGAAATTCCGCACGTGAGAAGTCTCCCAAGTGTTCAGTATTTGTGTGTTAATGAACGCGATCAGGTGGTAATTTCTGCATTGATGTTGAGAAATGTTGTGCTTGAAAAGGATTTGTGGTCGAATATATGCATATAAAACGTATTCTTCAATACTCGAGGAAATATGTCAATGTTCCATAATTCCATTGGTTTTAACCAGCTTAAACCAGTTATTATCCTTTCGCATGGCTAAAACTAGTATTCGGTGACAGTGACGGTACTGGCGATGGTGACTGTACTGGCGATGGTGATGAGTGACAATGACGGTACTGATGACGGTGACAGTGACGGTACTGGCGATGGTGACAGTGACAGTGACAGTGACAGAGACAGTGACAGTGACAGTGACAGTGACAGTGACAGTGACAGTGACAGTGACAGTGACAGTGACAGTGACAGTGACAGTGACAGTGACAGTGACAGTGACAGTGACAGTGACAGTGACAGTGACAGTGACAGTGACAGAGACAGAGACAGTGACGGTACTGGCGATGGTGACTGTACTGGCGATGGTGACTGTACTGGCGATGGTGATGGTGACAGTAACTGTACTGGCGATGGTGACACATGGGAACATGGGACTGATACTGCACTAGTGTGCAACAGGTGCTCCTATGCCACTGTATTCCACTTCTTTACCGACAAATCCGACGATAACGCCCGAACGCTGGCGGTGCTATCACCATCTAGCTCGATGGTGGAGTGCCTGCCAACATCCCAACATTATTTTCGGGATTGCCAAGCGTGATAGAGGGTGCAAGTTGTGCAGAATGTAGATAAAACATTGTACAACATTCCCGCTGTGATTTGCCATAATTAATGTGCATGTCTACCTGACCGATGAGCTGTGACGAGTAAAGGCATTTCCACAACACAAAATTCAATCACATGGTGTACAGGATCACATATTTTGATGATGTCACCAGGGGTAAAGAATGGATGGATCTGGTGCAAAATTTAGGAGTATTTAGATTAACTGAGGAATCTGGAACGGAATGGACGAAGCTGGGAAGGCCGGTTGAGTGATAGGGAGAGTCTGGGATATTTGAGTGACGTCGACACTGGTCAAGAGTGGAGTGGGGGGACTTGGTGCACTGGAAATATTTGCCAGACAAGAAAATGTGTAAACCTCTAAAGAAAAGTCTTCAGAACACAGTTGAGTTTGGCAGCAGCAGCATCCATATGGACAAATCAAGAAATTTTGGCCCACAAGTCTTAACTGCAACTGCCAATGGAACCAGTGGTGGGCGTTGCGATAACTTGTATCGTTACCGATTATCGAAGTCTTTATCAACGATGTTTTTCACATTTGCGGATATCGATTATCGTTATCGAAGTCACGTTATCGAAGTCCCCGTTTCGGCCAATCGATAACGATAACTTTTTCGATAACCTTTTCATTAAATACAGCGCCCGTTTTTAGCCGGTTTTTTAAAACGGTTGCATATTTCTAAACCCATTATGGCCGATGGGGTACTCACCAGGGGCGCCGTGAGCAGGGGGGTTGGGGGGGTCGCGACCCCCCCAGCCGGCAGAGCTGGGGGGGTTGAACCCCCCAGTTTTGAGACCTGCCGGGCCCACTTTCGAGACCTGTCGGGCCCCAGTCAATGGATTTTTCCGCATTCATAAATGAACCAGAATGAAGGAAAACACTTCTCCCAGCATATGGTAGCAAATATGTAAAACAGGTATCTTGGCGCACTAGTGTTGTTTACAGCGTTTTTTAAACGCCGAAGTGACTGTACCTCTCCTTTTAGGGCCTTGGACTTACCCAATAAATAAACAATTCAGTGCCGGTGTCTCCTAATAGCCACCTACTGCCTGAGACTTGCTGTCACCATGAACATCCGATCTTTTTTTTATAAGAAGGTGAGTTTTGGAAGGGAAGCCGCCGGGCCCCTCCAAAATGTCTGGATGCAACCCCCCCCACCCCCTGGTTGCTGAGTCATTGATGGGGAGACATAGAGGCCTGGGCCTCCCTGGGAGATGGGCCCATCTAGCACTGTCGGGGCCCCTTTTGTGTTAGCCCCACCCACTGCCCCCCTTACAAATTTCCTGGCTGCACTGCTGTATGGAGGTACCAGATCAGTTTTATCACTGTCATCATGTCTAGGGTTGAGAAACCAAAGGCCATGGCCCATTAATGGGTCTAAACAGTCGCATGCGCCATAAAGGCTGCATATATGCACACAAAACTGCCAGTGGTGCACTCAGGCAGGGAAGTTGGGAGAACTCAGATGCCCCCATGTGATCTGCCTCACCTACCCCTGTTAACTTTTCTGCCAACTTTCCAACTCACATATGTTTCACCACTTCCCAGGAGCCACAGTCAGCCTCACTAGTCCCTCGTCCAGCTGCCACGTCATCCTTCTCCACCGGAGCCTCAGCTCCTGTTACACCTCCACCCTCCAAGCGCGCCTGCACTGGTGAGTTCATAACACATCTGTCGCCCATTCTGTGGTGCTGTTGTTGTCTCGATATGAAAATGTTCATTTTTTCCTTTTTTTAAGTGAGATATTGGCCCATCAGGTACCCTCCCCTAGTACCCAGTGCCTTTTCACTGGGTTCGAAGGTAAACCCTATTTTCGCTTTCAGATCTTTCATTTTTGTATCGATTGATTCTCACTTTCATCTTTTCTCTTTTTTGATAAATGGTGCGATGCATAGAAACACAGAAACGATCGTCCCTTGTATGAGCAACTGGACCTACTTGCCGTCAAATCAAATGTATGTAAGGTCGAAAGGTAAAATGGGATTGTTTGTGCTTGGAAGTGCTCTGAAACTTGAACTCATCTCACTTCCGAACAGTATTTTAGGCCCCTGTTCAGAGCCAAATTTTGGGGGCAAATCAATGCCGGTTCCTAGCTAGGAAACCATTGCTCTAAACCAGTTTCCTAGCTGATAAACTGGTTTAGCGTAACCAGTTTCTTGGCTTTCCGCTCGCAAAGTTTCTTGGGGTTTTCTTTGGACTTGTGCTGGAGTTGTGCTGGAGCTATAGCTAGAGTTGTGAAACCAGTGGTCAATGAAGGAACACCATCTCGTCGTCCAAAACTTGCGTTCGACGCGAGTGATTTTTCCACACATCCATTTTCTGGCCGTTTGTATGCCCTTCCTCCTCCTTTTCTTCCAGATCCTGGTCTCAGTCGTGACTCAACATCATCGCCGCAGCAGTCGCCATGGCGCCTCCTGGATTTAGAGACGCCAAATCAGCCGCCAGCTAAGACGATCCCTAAGCAGGTGCTTCAAGGCAAGACTGTGGTCTTCCATGATCACTGGTACCAGCAGTACCCATGGCTGCACTTCGACCCCGTCCGTGGAAAAGTATTCTGTTTCTACTGCGTCCGCGCGCACGAGCGCGGCACCGCCAACCCAGCTCAGAAACCTGGCTTCTGGGCTGGCGGCTTCAACAACTGGAAGAAGGCGCTGGAGAAGTTTAAGCAGCACGCCATCTCCACAGATCACGGGGACAACCTCCCAACTGCGAGCCGCCCGATCGCAGACGTCATTCAGACGGCCAATCAGCGCCAGCAGCAGACCAACAGGGCCTGCCTCGTGGAGATAATCACCAGCCTCGTGTACCTGGGCAGACAGGGTCTGGCCCTCAGAGGGCACGAACAGGACCAGGGCAACTTCATCGATCTGCTGCAGCTGGGAGCCGCCGACTGCCCCGAGCTACAGCAGTGGCTGCAAAGAAGGGAGCGATTCACGCATTCAGACTGTCAGAATGAGCTGCTGCTGCTCGCCAGTCATCAGGTGCTGCGAGAGATCATCACGGAGATCCAAGACAGTGCGACCGGCGACCTCTGCTACTCCGTGATCGTCGACGGCACCCAAGACCTCAGCGGCCACGAGCAGCAGTCGGTGTGCATCCGGTATTCAGACAAGGCCCTCCAAGTCCACGAGGAGTTCGTGGGGTTTCACGATACGCCGTCGACGACGGGTGCTGCTCTGGCGCGCATCATCGAGGACTCGCTTCAGCGCATGAACCTCCCCCTGGCTGGCCTTCGCGGCCTCACTTTCGATGGGGCCGCAAACATGGCGGGAGGTTTCCGCGGCGCCCAAGCCATCCTGCGCGGCAAACAGCCAGCAGCGCTCTTTGTCCACTGCGGCGCCCACTGCATCAACCTAGTGGCGAAGGAGAGCGCCGACGCCTCCCAGCTGATCCGCAACGCCCTCTACACACTGAACGAGCTGGGGCGCCTCTTCGGCCAGTCCCTCACCTTCCGGGAGAAGTTCCGGCAGCTGTGCGTGGGCAAGGGGGAGGAGGTGCCAAGGAAGCTGCGGCCGCTCTGCCCCACGAGGTGGACAGTGCGGCTACAGGCAGTGGATGCTGCCATCAAGCAGTACAGCGAGGTACTGGCCACGGTGGCGGAGCTGGGCGCTGGTCGCAGCCAAGTGGCGGCGAGAGCGGCGGGCCTTCACGCCCAGCTGCGCAAGGAGTCAACCCTGCTGGCGCTCCACCTGGCGCGTGCAGTGCTGTCGCCTTTGGACCGGCTTAACCGCAGCGTACAGGGCTCCCGCTGCACTGTCTCCCAGCTTCTGCGTGGAGCCGAGTCCGCCAAGCAGCAGCTGCAGGCTCAGCGCGACGGGGCGGACGAAGCCATCCAGGAGTGCCCGCAGCAGGTGAAGGGATCAGGCTGCGACGTGCCCATCGTGCTGCCGCGGGAGAAGCGCGCTTCAGCCAGCAACGCCGACGGCGACGGCGGTGAACCAGACGAGCCAGCTAACATCCAGCAGTACCTACGGCGAGAGCTGCTGCTGGCCATCGACACCGCCTGCATCCAGCTGAGTGACCGCCTGGACCAGGAAAGCGTCAAGCATCACGCCAAGGCGGAGCAGGCGCTGCTGGCTGACGGTGGCGCCGCAGGCCTCAGAGAGTTTCTGAGCAGCTCTCCCTGGTCAGCGGAGCTGTCAGCTGCTGACCTGGCGCCGCAGCTTCGCGTCCTGTTTAAAAACAGGCGGCCGGAAAGCCTCGAAGAAGCGGCAGATATAATCCGAAACCTGGATGAGCCCACACGCAAGATGTTCCCGGACGCAGTGAAGCTGACGCGCCTGCTCCTCACCCTGCCGGCCAGCTCCGCCACGGCTGAGCGCAGCTTCAGTGCGCTCCGCCGGCTGAAGACATGGCTGCGCGCCACAATGGGGCAGGCGCGCCTCAACGCGGTAGCTGTGTGCCACGTCCACCGCGACCGCCTGACTCGCGTGGATGTCGACCAGGTCGCGGCTGCCTTCATCCGTCGGAACCCTGGGCGAGAGCGGGTGTTCGGGCTCGCGTAAAGGACTGGCGAGTGGCGCGCGTGTGTCACGGCGGCAGCGGGAGCTCCAGTTTGTTTATGAGCCCTCTAATTTCAGATTGCTTGATTGAACTGCCGACGTGTCGCGGTACATTACCTGATTTTGTGCTTTGCCTGGGACAGGAGCGCCAATTTTTATTTCGAAGAACGTTGTAACATTTTGCTTTCATTCCTCACGAACAGTTGTTGTATGTTTGTAGGTATGAATTCCTCGTGGCAGTTGCTGAATTTATCTAGTCCGCATCGTGTCGCTGATGCAGTCGATGATGTACGAGTCAAGTCTACGCTTCTGAATGCTGAAAATGTTGCCATAGTCGGGGAATGTTACGCTTGTCGCCGAATCCGGGGCAATTGTAGAAAAGTTGTTATGATTATCAATGCAGAGTTGCTGTTCATGGATAAAGCATGAAGTGTTCCCAGTTTATTGTTTTTGACTGGTTGGCTGTACACACCAAGCTTTGCTCTCTCCATCCACCCCCCCCCTCCCCGCTCACCGGACATTGGACCCCATAGGTCGTTGCTGAACTGTGGAGCCTGACCCCCCCAGCCAAAAATTCGTGGCGGCGCCCCTGGTACTCACTACTCAGTAACCCCTTCAAAGTAAGTTATATTATTCCTGTGTAAGTAGATAATATCATATTAAGTTAATTTATATCTTTTCAGTTTTAACACCTTTATAAAAGTTCAATACAAGTATAAAACGCGTTCAAACTAAAATGGACGGCAGTGGGCACATGATTTGTTTACTAAGGAAGCACAGTAAGCAGTGATAAGATAGCGGACAGCAACGCTCACGCAAGAAGTGTGTATTAATTTCATTATAAATATTGTTTGAAATGGATATATTTAGTGCCACCCATGTATTAATTATCAGTTTAATTATACACAATGGTCTACATTATTAGCTGAAAGTCATGAACCATAAAATTTCTCGTTTGAAAAGATTTTACAATAAGTTGTTAATGTGTATGTGCCGTATATAGCCTACGTACATACCTAGTTTAACTAGCTTTAAAGTTGCTAGCCTGTAGTTATTTTTTTGAACCTCAACTAGTCAACTAGTAAACTACATACTTCAGGTTCTACTGCATCTATATGAAGAGTTACGATGGTTGAAATGCGCTAGAAGTATAATTACGATGCAGGTAAAGTGGGCTTCCGAATTACCTCAACCAACTATCACAGTCTGTCTTACCGTCGTGCTCTTTGACCTCCCCGTCACAGAAAACGATTGTATTGGGTAACCATGAGAGGGGTCCGTGTTAGGCGCACTTCGGTGGTTTGCCCGTGACAGGTTGGCTGGTTATGGGGACTTATGGCTTTGCAAAGGTTTCAAAACCATAACCAGCCAATGCAACATAATGAGGTAAAAGCAATTGCTACTACAAATGATAAATCACATGTACTGCGTGACCTCACAGTTAACCTCGTCCACTGTTTGTTTTCCAAGGAACGCCAACATGTCTCATCCGGAGGAACTCACTCAGGAGCTGCCACTATAGAGGTGGACAACCCCCCTAGCCCGGCCCACAGTACGCAGAGCACCGCTTCGGTCACTTTGGCTGCTTCGATTCAATCGGTTTCGCCTGCCGACCACGAGCACCCCTGGCCGTACCTGCCCCCTTCTTCGACGACATCTGCAACGTGGTGTCGCACCACTTGACCGACGGCAGGGAGTCCATCAATGGCAAGGTCAAGTGCAAGCTAGGTTGAAACAAGCTGATAAGCTGCAACAGCCTCCGCACCGCCAACCTCAAGAGCCACGTGGAGCGGATGCACCCCTCCCACACCACCCAGTTCAACGAGACCTGCAAGGCTAACAGGAACACCAAGGGGGTGGCCCAGGGAAAATCCTCGTCCGGCAACTCCTCCATCGGCCCCACCCCCAAGCAAACTTGTGCTCGACTCAAATTTTTTTAATCGGCTCACATTTGACTCATGGATCTTGAGATCCGATTCAACTCATGATTCACAGCAGGTCAAAACTATTTGATTCGACTCAATTCAGACTCAGAGCTACAGAGATCCGATTCAACTCACGACTCAAACATAAATTTGAATCGATTCAGATCCGACTCAATGGTATCAGACTCATAAGCCATATGATTTTGTGTGCACTGCTCACACACTATTTATATATATACATACATATAATTTATATATATATACATATATATATATATATAAAATATATATATATATATATATATATATATATATATATATATATATATATATATATATATATATATATATATATATATATATATATATATATATATATATATATATATAATGTGAGGTGAAAACAAAGTTTTAGCAAAAATAATTTATTTGACAAGACAGTTTGATGTCAACTCATCTTCATCTGTCTAATTAAAGAAGGAAATCAGTATTTATTCACACTAACGAAGATGCTCCAACATCGAAACATCTGTTGGATATATTATTTTTGCTATAACTTTGTGTTCACCTCACATTATTTATCATTCGTCATGCACTGTAATGGTTGATATATAGGATAAATATACAGATAAATGAACGTGCATGTGCATAAAGTAATTGACTCAAACATATTAACGAGATGAATGGTTGTCAATGCATATGCAAAGCAATGAGTGCATAATACCTCAATCCACATCAGCATGATGCACACACAACCTGAATCATATACCTGACACACATCACCTAACTGCAACATGGCACCCAGGTTCTGCACTGCAATAGGTATCTGCACAGAATATGATTGCGTTGGTCTGTTGCCCCCACGAAGTTTGTTTGGTAGCAGGCTTGAAGGTTTCCCTTCACCATTGGTTTACACCCAATTTTACCGACTTTCTCTACGCTATCTTGCATATTTTATGGCAATATAAGGTACTTTGACGTATTCTAATTGAAAGACCTGTTCTTTAGCTTCATCAAAGGGTATCCTAAATGACCCAGTAATAATCGTCCTGCCCAACAATGTGCCATTTCCGGCAGGCTCACCATCAAGTGCCTCCAAAATAAAGGGCTTGTTCCTGATATTGGTAAGCTCCCTCTACCATCCATTTTACATGTTCAAGTTGTCACCCTCGTTCAAGAGCGGAAGAAAGGACAGTCAAGGGGGCGCTAAGTGCTCCATAGCTTCTTCTCCCCATTGGCAGGAGAGTTTCAGTTGAGTTGCAAGTTTCAGGAGGGCATTCCTAGATCACAATGGTGTTGCACATAAATGTTCAATTATGCATGTATCATCAACAATCCATGCAAGATTCACCAAGGAAGAATGCATCATGCCCTGGGTCTAGCTGGCCTGGAAAAACTGTTTTCAACAACTGCTGTATGTCAATGTAGGTAGGTAGGTAAATGTTTGGAAAAATAGGCTGATCCTAGATTTTGGGGATCCTGAACATTATCCTTTCCAGAAAATTATTTGTTGTTTTTTTATCTGGAAGTTGAAGTTCCTAAGTTATTAACTTTTGACAACGAACTGCTGTGATCAAGGAAAAGTGCTCAAAATTCACTGAAATGGGTGCAAGTTGAGTTACCATGCATAAGGTTTCAATAAAAATATTCTCCATACTGGATGACTACAAAATATTCCTCTCCAAACGCCGGATTACAATGCACAAATCCGACCTTGTCTATGCATGAGAATAAAATGTGTCTGAACAAATGCTCACTGGAAAGAATGGGAAAAGATTATAACTCACCTGGTGAGCGGAATACAAATATATTTGCTAGGAAGCAAATTAAAGTGACCATTGCGTATGATTTGAGAAAAGTTCTGCAACCAAATTTCTACCATATTTTTTTTTAAACTTCGAATGACGTCATGCTGGCTTGAAGGAAAATTTTGATCTACCTTCTTGTAAAGGTAACTTGGGTTTGTTATTTGTGACACAAACCGACGCAATTTATTCAGTGCAAATGCCTGTTCCAAAAAAAGTGCATGGTCGTTTCAGTTCCCTATTATTTTTCACAATCACATCCCATTTCTGTGTTGTGTTTCTGGCACTAGAATTGACTCATGCATGATACTGGTTGTGAATACCAAGCTTAGCATTAATACTTTTTTTTTGTAATTATTGTTATCCGTTTTTGGTAAATAACTTAAGTACACCTCATTCTTTACTCACTCGCAGCTGATAAGTTGACAATTGTAATGATAAGCATTAATAATTATACTGTGTTTTTACTCCCTACCTTGTATCATGGCATACTATTTACAAAGATGCATGCTTTATATCATTTGTTCATAACTTGCATTTGAGTCGCAAGACTCAAATGACTCATTGTGATTCAAATGATTGACTCATGATTCAACTCATTTAAAAAAAGAAACATGTGATTCAACTCGCGACTCAAGATATGTTTTTGGGAAAAGTATCGATTCAACTCACGACTCGTCCAAAAACGAAAGGCTGGCCCCAAGTACGACACCAAGGTGGCCCACAAGCTCTTCATGAACTTGGTTGGTTGAACTTCATGGTTCAGGAGATGCTCCCCGCCAAGCTCGTCGGCTCCCCGGCCTTGAGGAAGTGGGCTGCCTATCTCAATAAGGAGGTAAGCCTGCCTTCCAGGAGGACCTTCATGCGCCGCCTGAAGGACTGGGCTGACGAGGGCAGGGCCAAGGTGATAGAGGTGCTCAGCAGGGTGGGAATTAAGGCACTTCTTAAGAGATTTTATCTCTGAAAACATTTTTGCACTCCGGGTTCATACTGGATAGGATGGGCTTTACATGTACTCCGACACAAATGTGGGAACAAAGATATCAATAAAAACAAACACAGAACGACACCCAAAAAAAACGCTGGTTATTCCACTTACGGTCACCACTCAAACTAATCACTTTTTGTAGCAGTCAGCAGCCGGACCACATCTCCACACACTCCATCAATCTCAACCACCAGAATTGCCGACAGCAACGCGCCAACAGCAACTTGCAGGATGATGCGCATGCGCACTTAGAACACTGTTCTCCGGCCCTGGAGCCGCGTCTCGGAATACTTGCGTTCCTCCCACCCTATAGTGGGAAACTTTGACAGTTTTAAGAGACGTTCTCCGGAGTCCCGGAGGCCACCGATCAGAATTGGCTGCGTTAGCATTTTCTGTTCTGAAATCTGTCTGTGAACCAATCAATGCAAGGTATTTTGTATATGACGTCATAACCATTAGCAACTTTGAACACATGGTTAACAGTGTCCACACAAGTTAACAGTAAACACAAGACCTTGACTGATCCTTTGCTTTGATCACATCCAACTGTGGTGTGTGCGGTAGCGGAGTTGCGTTCGTATTACGTGGGAAATTGCCTGCGTAGGTAGGTATGCGCTCTGAGCTGAGGGTGAAGTGTGAAGTATTTTTGTTTGTTTTTCATATGGCTAGCCTTGTACTGAGACCAACAGGGAAAGGAAAACGCATTTCTCCTGTGAGTTATAAGAAACGAAACAGTGCCGATTATTACGGGTCACTGCCGGGCGGTGCCATCCATTGTTCACTTCTTTGTTTGTATGTTTTGGCATTTGATTTGACCCAAAATGAGAATGATATTACTTATGCATATTATGTAGGTGCTGATTTAGGTTTTTTCGGTCGGTTACTGGTAAACAGATTCCATGCATAAAAATAATGTCCATGAAAATGTACTCCGGAAGAAATCGGTATGCACTCCGACTCCCAACCCGGAAAGTAAGTTTCCCACTCTGGTGCTCAGCGAGGCCGACCATGTCGCCACGACTGCCGACCTGTGAACGGCCCACAACAGGTCGTTCCTCGGCATGACGGCGCACTGGCTGGACGCCAACCTGCAGAGGACGACCGCGGTTCCCTGTTGCAAGGAGCTCAACGTCAAGCACACCTTCGACGTTGTAGCTAGGGTCATGTGGGACGTCCACTGCTCCTACAACATCGAGAGCAAGCTGGTCTGCACCACCACCGACAACGGCTCCAACTTTGTGAAGGCGTTCAAGGAGTACTTCACTGAGGTATGCACAAAAATCCATTTCTATTAATATTAATTTATGTTACGTTTTTTTCAACTGTTCTAAAGTTGAACATAATAAGGTAATTTCAATTTGAATAGAAATAATCTTCCTTCATTATTTCACTTGAATTCATTATTTCATTTGAATACTAACAGTTATTTAATAATTTCATAATTTGTTACTTACAGCTCCCAGCCCTCCAGCGCGGGGACGACCCCGATGACGTCCCCGACACTGAGGAGCCCACCACGTTTGACCCCGTCAATTTGGGGGACATCCTCCTGGAGGGCCCCGACAACGAGGACGAGGAGATCAGGCTGCCCACCCACCGCCGCTGTGCCGCCACACCCTCAACTTGTTGGCAGCGGCAGACACGGCAAATGTGCCCACCTGGTCTGCAGGGCCCAGGGCCGCCTTCACCAAGACGAAGGCCAAGGCCCACGCGTTGTGGAACGCCCACAACAGGCGCCTTTGCCGCTGCCGTCAAGGACACCTTCGGCCGCAAGTTTATCACGCCGACGGTGACGAGGTGGAACAGCCTGTACGACTCCTTCGTACGCCTCGAGTCTGTGCTAGCTAACAAGTTGGTTGAGCTCAACACCATCTGCGCCCAGCACGACGTCCTGCAGCAGCCCGGCTTCACAAACCAGGAGCTGGAGGTTGCGTAGGAGTACATCTGCGTCATGAGGCCGGTGGCAGAGGGGCTCGACAAAATCCAGGGCGAGACCACGGCGTATACCGGCTCTCTCCTTCCCGTCATCCTCGTCATCAAGACGAACCTTCTGAAGGAGAAGGCCAACAACCACACCCACGCCGACAACCTCGTGGATGCCCTGCTGGACGGTGTCGGGCGCAACACTGGCGTCGAGGAAAGGTTCGGCGACCTCTTCCAGGACGAGGACCTGCTGATGGCCACAACCCTGCACCCGGGATTCAGGATGCCCATCGTGAAGGCCATGAACCCCACCAAGGCCGACGCCATCAAGGGCCGCATCATTAAGGAGGTGAGGGAGAAGCTGGATGATGCCGAGGAGTCCGGGAGCGGAGGGGAGGGCCCGAGCAAGGAGAGCCAGGAGAACTTCTTCGGCGTCTTGGCCAACCTTTTGCCCGCTGAGCCCATCCCCAAACGCCGCACTGTCCAAACCAGGGTGGCCAAGGAGCTCGACTCGTGGTCGTCCGGCGGGATGTCCAAGGGGGTCGTGGACGAGAGCCTCTTCCCCGCGCGCTACAGGGAGATGTGTGTGGGCTTGTTCAGGCGCTACAACACGGCCATCCCCAGTTCAGCCGCGGTGGAGAGGGTGTTCTCGATGGACTCAGACATCTTGAAGCCCAAGAGGAGCACCTTCACATCCATGAACTTTCAGAGGTTCGTGTTGCTGAAGGGTAACGCGCACCTGCTCAAGTTCGAGATCCCTGAGGAGGAGGAAGAAGACGTCCTTGCCTAGTTTGTCCATAGTTTTTTTGTTTGTTTCGTATATATTGCTATATTAAAAAATACACATTTTTACTGTTTAAGACTTAATTTTTTTGGGTAAACAACTAAGCAATAATGGCATTCTATAAAAGAATGTGTTAAAACATTATTTAGAAGCTAAAATAGGCATTATTTAAATGCAATTTGTTTTTTCGTTTAAACTGCTAAAAAGGTTCTCGTTATCGTTATCGAAGTCACCGATTTGGTTATCGAAAGTTATCGAGTTATCGTTATCGAAGTCACTGTCATCGAAAAAGGTTATCGAGTTATCGTTATCGAAGTACAGAAAATAGTTTTGTCTGAGCGGCTTGAGATGCTCAGACAAAACTACATACCTACATAGGTAATTTTTCAACAACTGAGCAAATCCAGGAATTAAAACCTGGGATATGATGCAAGTATACCTTGCATCTACATATCCCCTATATACAAATCAGGGACTGAAAACAACATGACACCTGAAAATATGCTTCATTTTGTTCCATGGGACCAATAATCAACAACCTGCAGATGCAACAGACTCACAGGGGAGTGGTTGGGGAAATCTTCTCTTGCTGGTGCCAAAACGACTACTCACAGGAACATGTCCTTGGGTCAGTTTACTCACATGTGGAGTTTTAAAACACTGAGGCGGTGCCTATGCTGGGACCAAGGTGGCTGGGACCATGTTTTGGGACCATAGATTTGGAGAGAACGTTTTCTGGTCATCATTTGAAGAGAATAGCATTCAGTTAAGCACATTTGGCAAGAGTAATATTTGGCAATAACATTTGAATCAAAGTTCACATTCATGGAACCACAGGTCAGCATTCTGTCTCATTAAGGATGTCCATGCAAAGTTTGAAACATTGATCAGAATCCAGTTTCTTTTTCTGGAACAAGTCCTGAGAGCAGGCCAGCTGCAAAGACTGCAACATTCTAAGCTGTCAAGTTGAAGCATTTTTAGGAAGCTGAAGAACAGGGGAAAACTGGATCACCTGCACTGTTCATAACATGGTTGGTAAATCCAGATTTCCAGAGTAAATATGTCCTGAGGACAGAGGGGATGTGGAAGAGGAGGTGGTGCTTGTGGTGCAGCTCAGACAACCCAGAGTAGTAGTGAAGGAAAGATAGTGCTAACACAGGTAGTGTTGATGGCAATGGCTGTGGTACTGGGGACAATGCTGGGACAACCTATGCAAATGTGGTGACAGGTGGTGATGCTTCAGCAAACACTAAGTGCTTTACCTGTGATTTCACTGTTGCCCTAGATGCCATATGATGTGACAGGTGCAGCTGCTGGTTTCACTCTTCAACAATGTGCCTTGGTGTATGCTGACTGCCAGCAAAGTAAAATTGAAAAACTGGAAAAAATTGAAAAACTGGGTGAGTGGTTGAGCACTTAGTCAGCTGCACCAGACAGTTAAGACACTGCAAGGTTGTCAAGGCTCTGTGCAAGGTTGTCAAGACTCTGACTGCTCAGGTACCGGAATTGTTGTCTGTGGGGTCTGGTGTGGCAGCTCAGGCTCATGTCTCTCAACCTACCCCTGATAAGCTCAGAGTTGAAACATGAGGATTTGGGAGATGGAGGAGCACACAAAAACAGGACTCAATAATTATCAGTGGTTCTGGAGCTAGATCACTGCCTGATATAAAACAAGAAGTCAAGGCAGCATCACAGATAATTATGGATGCTGAGGTTGTCCTGTCAGATACTGTCTGCATTAATCAGGGAAATGACATTCATAGGGCTAAGATAGCTGATATTGACAAAAGAAGATTGCTTCTAGAAAAGGCTCATTAGATGGCAAAGCATGATGATTTTAAGTCCCTTTGCATTCATAGGGACCTTACATTGCTTGTATCTTGTATCTTGACCCGAATTGCTTGTATCTTGTCGTGAGAAGCTTGTAAAACCATTTTTCATATATATTCTACCATTCTATTACCATAACCATTATATAGAGGATTAGCTATTCCTGACATGTGAGACTGTCTCTGCCTGGCTAGATGAGGGCTACCTACATGGTAAATGTATTTTTATTTTTGAAGGTATTTGATATTGTTAATCATGCTTTGCTACTAGCACAACTGAGAGCTCTGGGAATTTTAGAGATAATCCTCATCTGGATTCAAAATTTTATCTGTGGGAAGGTAATGAAAGTGTTTGTTTCTGGCTCATCCAGCAAGCCAAAGGATGTTCTCAGTGGAGTACCCCAGGGCTCTGTACTAGGCCCTGTGTTATTCTTCATTTACATTAATTATGTACCTCATGGTATACACTCCCAGTTCAAGGTTTTTGCACGTGACCAAAAGATATACATCCAACTGAAGCACAAATATATCACAGACTTGCTGGCTGGCATTTCACGGGGCCAAAAGATGTAGATACACTGGTTGGTACAGGCAAGTCATGGGGACTAGCAATGGACCACAAGAAATGTGCAGTTCTTAAAGCACATGGTGGCTCATATGACTGGAATAATCAGTATTATTGAAGCTTAAGATAACCATAAGACAGGTTATACCCACATTTTTCTTCCATGAAGCATACCAAGGGGTTAGGTTAAGTTAGGTTAGGTTAGGCTTTTGTTATAAGTCGGGGAGAATCAAAAATATTTTTGGGGATTGTTTTTAAATTGATTTTTGTTCCTTTCAAAAACAGCTCAGGCTAGCTCGGGTTAGGTTTGTAAAATTAGAAAATTTTGGAGAAAAAAATTGTTTGGAAATGTTCAATTAAAAATAAGAATTTCCTTTCTTGCCTAGGATAGGTAAGGTTATGTTAGATCTTTTCCTTATTTTGAACATTACCTATTTTGGTTGGCTGTAACAACCATACAAAATTCAGAGCATGGTTGTTGCATGCTTGGTGCATAGACTGTACACACTGCATCATACTTCCAGAAAAGGTGCCCCTCCAGGTAGGCTGAGTGCATCCCCACCCGCACATTTTCCCACCAGAGGCACCCTACAGGTGCTTTCATAGTGGTGCCCCTCCAAAGAAATGAGGAATAAAAGTGCCTCAATGGGGAGTACAAATTCCTCAGTGACAATTACTGGATCCACTTCTGATATCTTTGCCATAATCAATATTGGTTGCTTTGGAGGTCAAGATGGACATTCATTGCATGACTAGGCTTTAATTGAGTATTTCCCCATCTTATTTCCATAGATAAATAATTAACTGACAGTCCTGACCATCATCAGGTTAGCCCTGACTGCAGTGATAAATTATTTGCGAAATGGGTGGAATATACCACTTAATGGACCCTGAATCGACATCCTTCCCAAAGAAGTATCAACATCATGCTTCTTGGTGAGTTTGTGAAGTCTTCATGCCTCGTTTCTAACTGTACCCCATTTACAAGTATCGTACATTTGCTCACTATAACGGGTCCAAGATCGTTATAACCAACGTCCCATAGCACAATTCCAGGTGAAGGGATTACCTATGATATGCAATAATATGCAATGTCAGTTTATAGCATAGGTGTTTGGATCGTTATTGTTGATATCGGTGTCCCTAAATTAAGTAGGTATCTTTCAAAACATGCAAAACAGGAACAGGTGTCCCTAAATTAGGTATCTTTCAAAACATGCAAAACAGGAACAGTCATATTGAAACAATTGTCTCAAAACTGGGTTTGCAGGACTCAACCAGATTTGAAAGAACATTACTTTCATGGGGATTTCGACATTCTGTTCTACTCATTTTGACATCTCACACCTAATGGGACATAATTATTTTACGGTGGTGTGTAAAGAACATACAAAACTTCATCAGAGATCATTGAGGAAATATACATCTCCTCAGTTGGCATGCTCTACAACGCGTATTCGGCCCGCGGCATGACGACGATTGGTGCAGTTGGTTAGGGCTCCTCTTTCCGAACGGGTGGTGGTGGGTTCGAATCTCGGCGCCAGGACGCTTTTAACCCGATCACACGGTCATTGGCGGTCAGGGCCGTTGGTTAATGTTGCACTTTAGATTACATTACACTATCATACGAGTTGCTTGATGTGATAATATTTGTCCATGAAAGTAAGGAGGGGGAAATACTCAATTAAAGCCTACACATGCAATGAATGTCCAATTGGACCATCTGGAATAGTCATCGTGGAACTGTCTGAAGAAAAAAAAATGTAGGAGGCATTCAGGCACACTGAAGGTCAGGCTTCTTTCAATGCGCAACTCTGGCCGAAAACCTGAGGGGACACTGGTGACACATACCCCCAGCACCACTTGTATCCACCCCTGGCCCAGAAACAATTGAAAGGGATTCCGATGAACTGGAGCCACTGAGATGGTTCCATGATAGTTTCACACTACCCTGCGGTAAGACCTCTCACTTTCTGCAGGCATTCAACTTTTGGTATCTTCAAACCAAAGTGGTAATACACCTACCTCACAGCAAGGGTTTGTTACGCCATGAAACATTGCATCCATATCCAGTTCAAGTTGTTTATTCCAACATCCCCGTGCGCACCACATTCCATTACATTTCGAGTGCAAACAATGCTACCGTAGGAAGTGCAGAAAATCCCTGGTCAACATGCCTCTTACATAAAGTTCACCGGGGTGGGGGGTTTCGGCCACCTAAGATCTGAAACTAGAAGCACACAATTTGGAGGAATTACGGCTGTAGTGAACTCGCTGCAGTATACATTTCATGACCCCAGGTCAATGTCTTCAGGGTCAAATGAGGTCACAATCTGGCTCCACTCCACCCCAGCCGGCACCGCCCATATGTACAGAAAGTATGCATGTCCCACTGTTGAATGGTAGGTAGAGACCGTTCATATGTACGCTCGCTACGTACGCTGGTAGACTGTGCATGCTGTAGTTACGGTTGGTAGTACGAACACATCGTGCGATCGTTACGGCCAGCGTTATTTTAACACTGCCTGACCGTCATCAGAACCATGTGATCAGGTTAAAAACAAAGTCATGCTGAGATTCCAACCCCCACCACTGGCACAGAAAGCGAATGCCTTAACCAACTATGCCAATTGGCCCAGATGGCAAACACTGGAATATGCAATGTAGAGCATGCTGACTGGAGATATGTTTGTTATGCACCACCTACTTTCTATGCTATATTACCCAACTCCAAACTTTTTTATTTCGCCTCCCAATTGAAAAGTATGTGTTTGCAGAGGAAATGAGTGGTCACATCATGTTCAGCACATTCATAAACAATTTAAAAATGACATTAAAAAATGAAATTCCAAGAAATCAGAAATTTGGTACCTTAAACTGCAAATTTACCAAATAATCTTGGCCCTTATGTAGGTACCTAGGTCCAGTAATCTTCAAGTATTACCTGTTGCAATTTTTTTGTCAACAAGGCATCATAGTCACTGTCAGCTGCCTGCTAGTCAGCTGTTGGTGACATCACTCCAAGTATGGAGAAAAACCTTCAGCAAAATGCACTGAATGAACCTGGGGATGTCAAAAGGAATATTTTGAAGGGGTTGATGTGGTACTCATTAAGGAGAGTCAGCAGGATAACCTAGGATAACCTGACATACCTAACTTAACCTAATGAAATGTTCCTGGGTTCATTCAGTGCACCAAGATGGAGGCTTTTATCCATACTTTGAGTGACGTCACCAACAGCTGACAGGCAGTCAGCTGACTGTGACTTAGGTACAATAGGTGGTTTTACAGCAGCTTTTTGCTCCCATGTCAAGTGGTCTCAGGAACAAGATAGAGGGAGAAGACCCAGCATAATGATCTTCATAAATTAAAAGCGACCACCAAATCTAATTCTCATCAGTTTTAATAACAAAATAGGTTTTACTATGGATGCTGCTGAAATAAGTAGAACTAAACTTACAAACATCAGCAAATTCCAATACGCTTTCTGATTTATGTGGAGACTGCACTCAGCTCTACAGTATCTGGCAGCCGACGAATGACTGCCAGATAACAAATTGGCACTATGGTTAAATTAGCAAGGGATACAGTTATTAGCCAACTTCCTGAGCAACAACGGTAGAGAAAATGATAACAAAAGTATACTTAATCGATGTCAACCAAGTTCATAAACCAATACCTGATACTCCCGACATGCTCACACTGCACAACTAATAATTATTCACAACACACCCTACGAGTAGGAAGCTTGTGCACCGACTGATTTTCCACTTGCCGTATATTGGAATATGGGTTTAGGAATATAAAATGGTTTAAGAAAAATTATACTAAACACAATCCATCCAAAATCTTTTTAATTGCACCACCAAGCAACAACTTTTGTGAATGAAAAATCTGAGAAAATTGATTGAAATTATTTCTTATTAACATTAAATGTTCTTTGATGTACTATTTTAGTTAATGTGTGGAATGTTTTAGTTGAAGCCAAGAATGACTTGGAAGGATCAAAAGCAACTAGACGGGGAGAAAATTGCCACTGTAAAACCGCCTATTGTTGATATACATAAAGTGTAAGGTGTAATACTTGAAGATTGCCACTATGACCGAGGGGTAAATATTAAGATGAAGGTAAAATTTGATTTTTACCTTGATCTTAATATATACCTGTCCTAGGTACCTACCTATCTACATTATCACCTATATGTAATTCGACTAGAATCAGTACAGAGAAGGTTGAAATGGAACATCGAAGGTCTTGATTATGGTGCCAGATTGCTAAAACTAAATTTGTACTCTGTTAAAGGTAGACTGATTTGAGTAAGAATATCAATTGAACCTAAACCAAATGAATGGATATGCAATTTATCCCAATTTCTCCAAGAATTATACAATGTAATACAATACATAGGTACTACAGAAGCTGTAGAAAAGCAGTTGCAGAATATAAAACCTAATAAAGCTTCTGGACCAGATGATATATATGCTAGGGTCTTAGTAGAGTGTGCTAAAGATTTAGCAGTTCCCCTAGGTATAATTTTCAGGCAGTCTATGGAATATTCCGAAGTGCCTGAAGATTGGAGAAATGCAAATGTAGAACCAATTTTCAAAAAGGGAAGTATGAAGTGTGTAGGGAACTACATGACAGTCAGTTTGACCTCAATAGTTTGCAAGGTACTAGAAGATCTGGTTAAACAGAATGTTCAGATTCATCTTGATAGGCACAATCTTTTAAGGGATACTCAACATGGATTTCGATCTCGAAGGTCTTGTTTAACTAACCTTTTGGAGTTCATGGAGTATGTTACCAAAGAAGTAGACAATTTTTTTAGACAGGAAAATCTTGTTTTTGAGTTCTTGTTTGTGGTGGATGGTGGTGGCGGTGGATTTGTGCTTTAGGGCGCGTCGACTGCATTGGTCATTTTGCGCCCATTGCGTGGTGGATGGGGCGAGATTTGTGCTAGGTGGATGTGCACATTACAGACCCCTTTAAGCGGGCATGGATGCGGTTAGAAAATTTTTGGTAGGGCATTCAATCCGCATGTGTTGAAGGGGATCAGGGGAATAGGGCTGGATAGCTAGGGTAGATCAAGATAGGCATTGATAGGTGTGTGGGATATTGGAGGACTGGTTTCTTCAGGATGTGGGATGGTTGGGGTGGGTCTTTTTACCAGGCTTATGGTATCTTCCATTTAGACTTAACTTGATGGGCCTTTGGGTCTCTTATTGAGTCTAAATGCTATATAACTTTACATGGGGTGTACCTAGCAATGGATTCAGCACCTTTCTTCGGGATGTGACACTGATGAGATTGTCTATGGTAGCACAAAGGGTATGATGGGAGAAGTTTGTAATTGTTGAGTGTGTTATGCAATAGCAAGTGAATGGTGCTAGATAGCCTGGGATACATAGCTCCCTAGGAACTTGAGATAAGGGATTGATTGGGGTGAGAGTATGTACATTTCTAGCACCTTTTCTAGATAGATTCTACCTTTTCTAGATCTAGATTGGTCGGATGTACACACTGTTTTTATCTGGAACACGCACGATCAATCAGTGGTGGCGGCGCTCGGAGAACCGTGGGAAGCTGTGCTGAAGTGGAAGTGAAGAACTGCAAGGGTGTGAGCTGACATCATTGCCGAGGAAGACTCAACCGGACTGGACTGGACACCTGCACCACTTGTAGCCTGGTTGGTAAACCCTAATTGCCTGAGCAACCATGCCCAGAGGGCAGAGGGGTCGTGGACGAGGAGGTGGTGCCCGTGGTGTAGCTCAGTCATCCCAGAGTAGTAGTGCTAACCCTACTACTAATGATGGGACAACCTATGCAAATGTGGTGACAGGTGGTAATGATTCAGCTAGCACAAAGTGCTCTACTTGTGATGTCACAGTTGCCCTGGATGCCATAGGATGCGACAGGTGTAGCTGCTGGTTTCACCCTTCAACAATGTGCCTTGGTTTAGCTGAGGCAGTGGTCCAGGCAATTGTTGAACATGGAGGTGATGGCATTGCATTTATTTGTACTGACTGCCAAGCTTCCAGTTCCTCAGGAGGGACGGGGGTGAGTCCTGGAGCATTTGGGCAGCTGCACCAAACAGTGAAAACATTGTGCAAGGGTGTTGAGGCACTGACTGCCCAGGTGCAGGTGTAGCGGGCCGCAGCAGCGGCACACCGGCGAGCTAGCCAAAGCTATGTGCCTGCGCAGAGACAACTGGCCGCTTGCCAGTATCGCCCGTGACCTCGCTGAGATCATTGCGCGTGCGTACGGGCCGCTGCTGCCGAACCGCACTCGGACACGTCGTCTGTTACTGTGTATAACAGTGTTGGAAAAACTGGCGTTTGTTGGTGTTATGCATACCAATAAATTTTGTACTCCAGGATTGTGACTGGACAAAATGAAATATTTTGTACTCCAGAAGGGAAAAGGAAGAACAACATTGTTTGGTTGAGTTCTACCACTCTAAGTCCATACCTGAAAACAACTAGCAGTTTCAGCAGTCCGTATGCGCCCACTCACCAACAATCCCTGTCGACCATAACAAAACTTTGAAACGTGTACAGCCTGTATAGCATGCCATACCAAGACATGTTTCTCGGTGTTGCGCTAAAAACGTCTCCGCTGTCCAGTTACAACTGGCGGCATGTGACGTCATGTGAGAAGATCCTACTTTTGTGTCAATATCGTCAATATTTAATTGAATATGTATTCAATATTTATTCAATATTTATTCAATATTTATCAATATTTATTGTTATATATTATGCATTTATATTAATCAACATTTTATTCAATATTTATTATTCTGAGTAATGGGCAAGAAGTACAAATATCCCTAGTTGGCAAAACTGGCGGTACTTGGTATCGCCGGAGTAAATATTTCAGGCCTCGTTTGGCAATTAAGATGCTTTGAATGCGCAATCGAAGGTCATTTTGTTAAAGAGACAACTTTTTTAGACACCATGAGCCTGTTCATGCAAAAAAGTCACTTTATATTTCCTCAAAGTGGCTTTGGAGCAATGAAGTTCTCCGAGGTGACAACACCAAGAAACCAATGCCATTTGTGAACTTATGAATGACTGTCCAATAATATTTTTGAAAACTGTGCTAAGATAAATTGTGCGCCTTGAAATATAACTGCATTTGGAGTTCATCAGTGTCGGTGAAGGGTCTGTAATACCTGTTCCAATCTTACTCCGACCCATCTGTTGCCGGCTCGGTGATCCGCCGTAGTTCTACCGCTGGGGTAAGCGAATCGGACCCGGCTCTATTTTCCAGTACATCTTTGACATAACAGTTGGGAAGGACGGGCTGATGGAGTTGGTGAGTGTTTGTGGTTTGATTATTTTTTAGGTTTGTGGTGTGGGTACCCAAATGTGTACTGGCAGTGATAGCTAAGTGTGCCCATTCGGTTTCACTCTCTGTCGATTGTCATCATGAGATGTGAACTCGTATTTCCATAAGTTTGGATCACACTGGCGAGTGTGGCAGGAAGTGGCGCACGATAGAGACCATTGTTCAGAGAAGTAGGGGTTGGCTGTGGTGTTTGCCACGCCTGGTTTTTCTCCCCTGTTGTAAATAGATCAGCCAGAAGGTTTTGTTTGCCTGGTGCAGAGGTTGGTGGTGAAGGTGGAATGGTGTAAAGCCTTGGCTCGGCGGTTGTCATGGGTTTCGATTCCTCGTGGTGCCCGCCATCCCTCCCAGGGTCCACTGATGGGGTCCACCCCCAGTTAATTGTATCTTGCTGTGAGGAGCTTGTAAAACCATTTTCATCATTTTAAACTCATCTTTCTACTGGAAGTCTTCCTGATAGTTAGAAAACCTCACAAGTTATTCCCATTTTTAAAAAGGGTTCAAGGCATGATGCACTACATTATTGCCCAGTGAGTCTTACTTGTGTCCCATGTAAAATTCTGGTGTGGTAAAACGTGTAATTGTTGAGCATGTAACAGCATGAAATGCTAACATTGATTTGTAATTCCATTAAAGCAATGCTACCTAATTATGGACAACTCCTCATTTTTTTACTGCAGCAAAATTTTGGACATGGATGTTTGCCAAGATGTTTATGCATACAACAATGCTAACATTGGTTTTCAGCCCCATTAAAACAAGGTTAATTGTCGGCAAGTGCATTGCTATTTTTGTATTCCGGCTCAACATTTTGTACTCCAGTTAAAAATTATGTACTCCACTACCAAGAAAAAAATATGGAAATCCTACACTGGTGTATAACGTGTCATGCAAACTGTTCTATCTCTCTCACTTGGATCTTCTCTGCAAATACGCACGTGGAGTGTGCGTCCACACTCCACACAGGCATTGATGTTTGGCGGTCTGGTGTGGCAACTCAGGCTCATATATCTGAACCTAGCCCTGAGAAGCTCAGCGTAGAAATAAGAGAGGAGTTGAGAGAGATGGAGGAGCAGAAAAAAGAAGGGACTCTATAATTATCCGTGGCTCTGGAACTAGATGCCTACCTGAAGTTCAACAAAAAGTAAAGACGGCAGCACAGAGGATCATGAGCACTGAGGTTGTCCTGACAGATATTGTCTGCATTAGTCAGGAAAAGGATATTTATAGGGCTAGCTGATAGTGATAAACGAAAATTGCTTCTAGAAAATGCTAGAGAAATGGCAACACATGATGATCTAAAGTCCCTTTACATTCATAGGGATCTAACATACAACCAACGACAAGAGTTTTACAGATGCAGGCATGGAAGCATGGGGGAGCAAAAACCTTTAAACTAACATGTAGGGCTCCCTTGAATACTATCAGGCAAGTTTTGTGCTTCTCCAGACTTTGCACATCCTTAGTGAACCTTAATTGCATACAAAACAAAGTTCTGTACACATCTGCCTTTCTCTCAGATATAAAAATTGACATACTGGCAGTTAACGAAACTTGGTTGTTGCCAACAGTTCCTAGCTCGTTTGTAGACATAGCAGGTTATGAGATAGTGAGAACTGATACAACTGGTCCCATTTCCAAGCATGGTGTTTGTTTATATGTGAAACATGGAATTAAGTTTGAATCAATCAGGGTCTCCACTCCCAATGTTCATGTTATTTTTCTGAAGGATTTCTGCCTATACATAGTGTGTGTTTACCGCCCTCCCTCAAACTCTGATTGCCAGAACCAGGCACTTGTAACTTTTTTGACTGATTTTTGTGATGGTAAAGAGATAATTATTCTAGATTTTAATTTATCATCAGTGCACTGGCCAGATGGTGTTGCTGACACAGTGGGTATTACTCCCACAGATAGATCTTTTGTTGACTGTTTTCATATGCTTGGCCTAACTCAATGGATTCACCAGCCTACCTTTGTAAATTCTGGAAACATGCTGGACTTAATTTTAACATCTGAAGTAGACAGGGTTGGACTGGTAGAGATCTTGCCCACCTCTCCCCAATGCCAGCACTGTCCTGTTCTAATCGGCTATTATTTCCAGGCAAACAAATCAACCATATCTAGCAACACATCACTGAAAAGGTGTTGGTACAGAGGGAATTACTCAGCTATTAAGGAACGTCTGTCCGAATATGACTGGAGCCTTGAGTTTCAGTATTTAGACACTAGTGGGATGTACACAAGGTTCCTAGAAATATTATCAGCTCTTACAAATTTATACGTACCCAGAGTTGTACCAAAGGCACATCCTCCATGGCCAACTAGACCTCCTCAAAGTCTATTAAGCAGGCGAAAGGATGCATGAATAAAGTACAAACAGGACAGAAACGAATTTGGGAGACAGTCTTCACAGGCAGGTCTTTCACGGAGATTATTCCAAGATTTAAACAGACAGTACGGAAACTTTAGTATTCACTCCCAGATCAAGTACGAATTGTCATTAATTCACAAACCATCTTCCAAGGAATTTCATTCTTACATACGACACCAGAAAATTGGCAGAACATCCCTGGGGCCATTGTGGGGGAAACCAACTGATGGACTAACAAGTGACTGCCAGGAAATGGCTGAGATATTTTCTGGGGCATTTTCCTCAGTATACTGCAAAGGTAGACTAGCAAACCCAGCCCCACACCAAACTACCGAAACAGTGCTGCAGAACATTGATATTACTAAAGCTGATGTGCTCAGAATTTTGAGTCAGGTTGATGGATCCTCCAACATGGGCTCTGATGGGGTCCACCCTCAGTTAATTGTATCTTGCTGTGAGGAGCTTGTAAAACCATTTTTCATAATTTTTAACTCATCTCTTTCTACTGGAAGTCCTGATAGTTGGAAAACTTCACAAGTTATTCCAATTTTTAAAAAGGGTTCAAGGCATGATCCACTAAATTATCGCCCAGTGAGTCTTACTTCTGTCCCATGTAAAATTCTGGAATGTGTAATTGTTGAGAAGCTCACAGAATATTTGGAGGTCCATCACTTGCTGGACCAAGGACAATTTGGCTTCCGTCGTGGACGTTCCAGAGGATCAACTTCTGCTAACATATGAGACTGTCTCTACATGGCTAGATGAGGGCTATATGGTTGATGTCATTTTCTTTGATTTTTCAAAGGCATTTGATGTTGTTAATCATGTGCTGTTACTAACAAAGCTGAGAGCTCTGGGAATTTCAGAGATAATCCTCACCTAGATCAAAAATTTTATCTGTGGGAGGGAAATGAAAGAGCTTGTCTCAGGCTCTTCCAGCAAACCAAAGAATGTTCTAAGTGGAGTACCTGAGGGCTCTGTACTAGGTCCTGTGTTATTCTTGATTTATGTGAATTATGTACCTCATGATATACACTCCCAGTTCAAGGTTTTTGCAGATGACCTAAAGATATACATGAAACTGAAGTACAAATCTGTCACAGACCTGCTGGCTGGCATTTCACAAGGCCAAAAAGACATTGATACACTGGTTAGTACTGCCAAGTCATGGGGATTAGCAATGAACTCCAAGAAATGTACAGATCTCAAAGCACACCATGGCTCATATGACTGGAAAAATATTGGCCCTTATGCACATTATTACCTAGATGGATTTCAGGTAAGCTTTGTTGAGCTGCATACTGACCTAGGCATCACAGTAGATAAAAACTTGCATTTCCATCAACACATTGCTGGTATAGTACAGAAAGCTGGAAGTCTGGCCAGCAACCTACTAAGTTCTACTTTATGTTGTTCTCCTGAATTTATGAGAACCCTATACATCAGGGTGGGAATTCAGGCACTTCTTAAGAGATTTTATCTCTGAAATTTTTTTTGCACTCTGGGTTCATACAGGATAGGATGGGCTTCACATGTACTCCGACACAAATGTGGGAACAAAGATATCAATAAAAACAAACACAGAACAACACCCAAAAAAACGCTGGTTATTCCACTTATGGTCACCACTCAAACTAATCACTTTTTGTAGCAGTCAGCAGCAGGACCACAGCTTCACACACTCCATCAATCTCAACCACCGGAATTGCCGACAACAATGCGCCAACAGCAACTTGCAAGATGATGCGCATGCGCACTGAGAACACTGTTCTCCGGCTCTGGAGCCGCGTCTCGGAATACCTGTGTTCCTGCCACCCTATAGTGGGAAACTTTGACAGTTTGAAGAGACGTCTCCGGAGTCCCGGAGGCCACCGATCACAATTGGCTGAGTTAGCATTTTCTGTTCTGAAATCTGTCTGTCAACCAATCAATGCAAGGTATTTTGTATATGACGTCATAACCATTAGCAACTTTGAACACATGGTTAACAGTGTCCACACAAGTTAACAGTAAACACAATACCTTGACTGATCCTTTGCTTTGATCACATCCAACTGAGGCATGTGCAGTAGCAGAGTTGCATTCATATTGCGTGGGAAATTGGCTGCGTAGGTAGGTATGCGCTCTGAGCTGAGGGTGAAGTGTGAAGTATTTTTGTTTGTTTTTCATATGGCTAGCCTTGTACTGAGACCAACAGTGAAAGGAAAACACATTTCTCCTTTGAGTTATAAGAAACAAAACAGTGCAGATTATTACGGGTCACTGCCGGGCGGTGCCATCCATTGTTCACTTCTTTGTTCATATGTTTTGGCATTTGATTTGACCAAAAATGAGAATGATATTACTTATGCATATTATGTAGGTACTGATTTAGGTTTTTCCGGTTGGTTGCTGGTAAACAGATTCCATGCATAAAAAATAATGTCCATGAAAATGTACTCCAGAAGAAATCGGTATGCACTCTGACTCCCAACCTGGAAAGTAAGTTTCCCACTCTGCTATACATTACCCTGTCAGGCCTCCTTTGTATACATGCTATACATGTCAGGCCTCTTTCGGAGTTTGCATCATGTGTTTGGAATACAGGTTACATAGGTGATTTAAGGCGACTAGAATCAGTGCAGAGAAGGTGGACACGAAACAGAGGGGATGGAAGGTCTGGATTATGGTGCCAGATTACGGAAACTAGGTCTGTACTCAGTGAAAGGTAGACTGATTCGAGCAGACATTATCAAATGTTGGAAGATTTTTCATGGCTATTCTGCCATTAAGATCCCTGCCATGTTTGTGCTGGCACCATTGGTGAACACATGTGGACACTCACTGAAATTGGCTCACAGACGTGCATCAGTGGAATGTAGGAAGATATTTTTTGCCTTAGATGCTGTGCCACCTGGAACTCATTGCCTGATGATGTAGTAGCCTTAACGGACCTGGGTGCATTTAAAGCTGCACTGCACTCAAATCTCTGCACATTGTTGTACAAATATACTGAATAGATTAACCATGATAATATACTAATCAAGCTTGAAGAGTAGCTTTACTTCTCTATATTCAGAATATAAGGATCCCTATATATCTCTATATTCAAACCCTGTATTCAATCTCTATATTCAATCTCTATATTCTCTATTTCAGAAATCTTGACTGACAACAAAATATTAGCAGATGTAGTGGCTACTCTAAGCATACAAATCCTGCTTAAGGTACACTTTCCAGTTCCTGTGTCTTGCCCTGTCTATCTGATGACCATATTTTTATTTAATATAGGGGACTGGCGTACCTGCAGATATGGGCTCACCTCGATCGGGCACGGAACTCATCTCTGGGTGAGTGATGCTTGAGTAGGTATATGGGGAGCCAACTAGGTGAGAGAACCAGGTGAGAGAAGCCAGAAACATAAGGTTTTTGATGTCAGAGTATTAAATTGAGTGCATGAAGTGTTGAATTTCTTCTTTATCACATCTGTGACACATCAGGTATGGATAATTATATGCAATGGGCTATATTTGTAGTGATGATTATGATTGTGTATTTCTTTTCCAAATGAAAAGTAATCACTTGCATAAAAAATGAGTGGTCAGTTCTTTTTCACATTAAAATACATTGCATTCAAAAAAATTACAAAGAAACAAATTTTGGTAACCATAAAGTAAACAAATGGGTTACCTAGGTTTGGTGGTAATCTTTACCTTTCGGCCAACACATACTGCCAAGGTTAGTGATTTGTAAAGAGGTGTCGCATACAATGTCGCATATATTTCATGTCATGGCCAAAAAATTTGCTTCAGAGGATTATGGTTTTCCAGTTAGGTTAGGTTAGGTTAGATTATATTATGCTATGATACATTTTGTATATTATGCTACATTATCTTAGTCTAGGTTAGGTGGCAATCTTTACCGACACCTGAGTCCTGTGACGTCACTTCCCTGACTCCTGTGACATCACTGTTCCCCACTGTACACCTGTTTACAAATCAGTAACCCTGGCAGTATGTCGGCCGAAAGGTAAAGATTACCGGTTTGGTTAGATTAGGTTAGTTTAGGTTTTCGTAAGTTGGAAAATTCTTCACAAATGTTCAATTAAAAAAAATTATTTGCACAGAAAATAAGTGCTACCATCATCTTAGTCACCTTCATAAATATGGCATTCTGAAGAAAAATTCCATAAAATAAAAATACAAACACTTTTTAAGACAAATTTACCATTTTCTTCTTAAAAAGAAAATTAGTTCATTTTCTTTAAAAGCAGTTCAAGCTAACTTAGCTTTGGTTGGGTTAGGTTTTATAATTTGATTTTCTTAGAGAAAACAATTGTTTGGAAATTTTCCATTAAAGGAAATAATTTGCTTTCTGGTATGAATTGCTAGGCGGTAATCTTCAAGTATTACCCCTCACGCTTTGTTTATATCAACAATGCATCCGAGTCACCGTCAGCTGACTGCCAGTCAGCTGTTAGTGACGTCACTCAAACGTACAAAAACAACACTTGCTAAATGACCCCAGGGCGTCACCAGGAATATTTCTAAGGGGTCGATGTGGACTTAATCCATGGGCGTCAGGAACAAATTTATGTCTACGAAGCAGTTGTGGAGGTATATATTCAGGGCTTCACAGGACATTTTCCTTTGATGGGTGGTGGTTGAGATGGCACTCTAGATACAGCACAAGGAATTTCCTGCTATGGGGAGGTTGTGCAGATTCTATTTCACGATGGTGAAAACCTAACCTAACCTAACAATAACCTAACCCAACCTAACCCTTATAAATATTCCTGGTGACGACCTTGGGTCATTCAGTGCACCCAACTGGGGTTGTCTCGGTACGTTTGAGTGACGTCACCAACAGCTGACTGGAAGTCAGCTAACGACGGCTTGGATACATTGTTGAGATAAAGGAAGTCTGAGGGGTAATACTTGAAGAATACCTTGCTAGGCTAGGTTAGGTTAGGTTATGTTACATCATTTTTCTTGATTTTAAACATTACTTTGGTGAGAAAACCAGGTGAGAGGCTTAACCCAGATGGGCCCCCGTGGCTCTTATTAAGCTTTAACACGTTATGACTTCATGACTTACCTACTTGAATACAGTCCTCAGCCTGAGTACCGATGCCGTCTGACGTTTTTATACAAAAAGCATTAAGGCGCCACGATTTACTACTCGTGAAGTTACAACCCGGGGTCAAATTGTTCCGGATCTGTGACGTAACCAAGGCGACACTCGGCAGCACTTTGCGTGCGTCTCAAGCCAAAATAGCCAATATTTTCCACGGCTTTACGCAGACAATTTTTATTGCATGTAGGCAAATGTGGTACCATGCGAATGCCTGAAGAATTCTACATACGAATCCGGATCGTTTTTACTTGTATCACCTCGAAAAAGTATGTTTCCTTGCCGGTAAACGAGGACACTACACAAAACCGGCCGGCCGACTCCCGGAGGGCGGGGTCTAAGTCGTTGCCATGACGACCGGCTGGCCCTCAAGGCCAGTCGTGCGTCGAGCTTCGGCAGAAAAAGAAGCTGCTGTTAAATGAAATTGAACGTTCTTTCTCATTCTTTGTACTCTTTTTCATGTCATCATTTGCTTTCTCGTGTCAGCTGAATAGAGGAGAAAGTAAAGCATGCCATGGTACCATATGCTCTTTTCTAATGCAAATTATAGAAAAATCAGAAAAATAAAACACGTAAAGTTTTTGCCGCGGTTGCGGCACTATATCACCAATTGCCAGGAATCTGCTAGATTTGGAATATTCTACTATAGGATTCTATAATCCGCCAGATGTCCACCACATTCTAGTAGAATATCGCATATTCTAGCTGTGACGTCACCAAGGCACAGTATATACTAGATCTGAGAATATACTACACTTGGGTGTACCCGTTCTCTAATATACTCATTTGCCCCCGTGAAAATTGGCACCCCTCAAAGAAGGCTTGAGTGCACCCCAGTCAAATTTGTCAGCCAGATGCGCACCTCTGAGAGAAAAGTGGCCCTTTCCGTGTGCTGGAATGCACACTGCTCTAAACTTTCAGCCAGATGCGCCTCTTGTAGGGAATAGGCTGTGCTAGAGTGCACCAACTTTTTTTTAATTCCAGAGGCGACCCCTCTGACAGAAAATGCGACACTTTAGTGTGCTCGACACTTTAGTGTGCTCGACACTTTAGTGTACACTCACCCCGCACGAATTTTCCAGCCCAAGGTGTCCCTCCGAAGAAATTGCGCCCCTTCAGAGACAATTAAAAAGTGTCTCCATGACAATTCTTGGATACGCCCCCAATAGGCGTAATAGTAAACGTAATTGGCGAACATGGTTCCTCTGGGGCCTAGACTCCTTAGGAAGGGAGCATATTTCCCCAGTACTCCGAGTTGGCTGAAGGTCTGTAGAGGAAAAGTGACCCTCTGAGACTAAAAAGCCCCCTTAGGTATGCTCAAGTGCTCTTCAGGCTCCTCCCCGCTCAGCGGAGTTGTCCTACAAATGGATGCCGAATGCGCCCCTCCGAGAAAATGTGCCCGCATAACATACCTGGATCCGCCCATGATATGTCTGTGGTGGAGATTGTCTCGTCGCCGCCAGCCACGGCGGAGGCAGCTGTTGGGTCGGCGGCTTCGGTGGCCGCAGTAACCACCAGAAAGGCCGGGTCAGCGGTGGTGGTGGCTGTGCTGTCACAACCCAGTGGGTTTGCACCGCAGCGTATCAGCATCAGAAGCTCAAAAGTCAAACACGGGATTTGGCTTCCGCTAGCGTGCGGTTATGGTTATATCATGCACCGCCTCGCACCACCCCGAAGAACTCCTCAAGGCGGTCCTGTGTTCACTGGCGACTCTAGCCCACCTGTTTGGGGGGTGGGAAACTTTCGGTTTTCGGCGTCAGCCCCTCCCCCTCCCCTTCCCCCAGTGGCGTACTTAGGAATTGCATCAGGGGAGGGTTCGAAGGGATTTGGAGGGTTCCCATTCTCCCACTATTTTTGGTTAAAAGCATCGGATTTCTACCACTATTTGTGAAAGGGACCCAATTTTTTACAACAATAATTAATGACAACATAATTTCCTGTGTAGGGGGCCCAGCCTACCTCCACCGCTTCTAAGTTACGGGATTTTTGTTCTTGTTTACTGAAACGTTCACGTTCACGTTCAACGTCTTGTACCACGTCAACGTTCGTGCACGTGTACACACTGGCAGATCCGATTTTGTCAACTCTTGCTGTAACCAGAACTTGAGCAGCATAGAACCCTCGATGCGTGTCAGAATGTACTATGCTACCATATTGGCTTCCAAACAATTATAAAAATACCTTGAAAATTGGAGATTCTTTCATCCAGATTATATTTTTAACCTCGGCAAAGGTTACTGCATTTTAATTCAGTTTACTTCTGTTGGTTTCGGGGGGCCAAAAGACACTATGGCCCCACCCCTTTCAAGCGCTTCGGGGGGGGGGGCATAGCCGGAATGGCCCCTCCCTGGATCCGCTAGTGCCTGTGTTAGATGACGTGTTAAGAGGAGCGTCCTATCCCCATATTTCCACTGCACGTCTTGGAAGGGGCCTCGCACCGACCGCTCCCTCACTAAGAGGCCTTCTGAATGGGATACAAGTGGTGCGAGTCCCCCGCCCATAGGCCCTACATCTCGTCCACCAAGGCAATCAGAGTCGCCTCATTTGCTGCCTGCCCTTCAGTGTCCTCAATATATTTTCTCACCAAATGTGCGGCTGAAGAACGAAGTTGTTTGGCAATAGTAGATGATGGTAAGAAAATACAGACGAGGCAAATGCATATATATATATACATATATATATATATATATATATATATATATATATATATATATATATATATATATATATATATATGTGAGTATATAGGTATATACAGGGGTGTCGATTTTTGAAAAACATTGGGGGGGGGCCGAAGTGCCAACGCACTAGAACGCCTCCCCCCCCACAAAAAAAAATTCATCGGATTTAGCCCACTATATTTTCAGATCTCAGAAATTCTGATTTTGTATTCGACGATGTGTATGTTCATGTTTATTAAGCATCCTCACCAACGGGGAAAATCGTCCAATAACTGGTGAAGTCACATAATTAAAAGAGCAGTGTTCAGTACATGTCAACATAACAACTCTTGGTTGGTTATTGGTTCTACGACACGTCGACCGTTCTGTCATATAGCGTTGCCAATCTCCCATGCCGATTGGTCGCGGGCGAAGAGTAGCGACAGGTGAGACTCGAACTCACCAACATAACTCTGATTAATAGCATGCGACTGCAGTGCCATATAGTGGGCTCGGATCTATCGTCACCGTCACCGTCACCGTCACTGTTACCCTCCTCCTCACTCCACACACCAACAAACACACACCGGCTTAAATAAAAATACTTCAGCGATCAGATGCAGGCTAAAACACACCGACATTGATGAAGCATCAGAGCACAGCAGACCTGAACGGTGATGACGATGGGTGAAAGTATTTCCTTGGTGCCTAACGTTAGGGAGGGGAATTTTTCCCTTTAGTACGCCACTGCGGCTGCTCAGCGTGTTTTTTCCGCAGATTGCACGGTCGAGAGTAGAAAGGCCCTTCGGATAATTTTCTTTCGGGACCCATTCTTAATTTTCCGGTGCTCTGGTCGATTCGATGGAGTCTCCTTGTGGTTTTTGTGGTGAAGTCTATTTGTATAAGCCCCCTGCAGGCTATTTTTGGAACCCGGTACGATTCTTCTGGCTCTCGGTGCGTTTTTTCCGTTGCCCAAACAGGTTTCTTTTCCGGCGTCCGACGACTTCTTATTTTGTGGATCTTTGACGCAATTTTTCCGTCCGCAAGGTGACATTCCGGGTATATATTGGTACTTGGGAAGCCAGCTGCAACTTGTGGGACTCCGGCACGACGTTTTGGCCCCAGTGAGATTTTCAAGAGGAGCGGCGTGAATTTTTTTTTGTCTAAGTGCGATTTTTTGGGGCCCCGTCGTCACTTGTTGGGATCCCTTGCGGTGGCTACGACACGTTTGTAGGGGCCCAACAAGTTTTGTGGGCTTTTGGAGCTACTGTTGAGATCCCAGATTGATTTTCCGTGTCCGGACTGTTTTTCATTTACCCGGCTTCATTTGTTGGGTGATCTCAACGAGACTTTTAGAGCCCCGGTGGGACCTGTCAGGTCTCTGGCGTGATTTTCAGGGGCCCGGGTGATAATTCTTAGTACCCCAGTCTCGGCGTGATTTTCAGAAGGCCCCGGCCCGACCGTTTGTGGCCCCCGTCGTGATTTTCTTGAATCCCGGCACGACTTGTTTACGGCCCCAACGTGATTTTCAGGGGCCCAGGTGCAAACTTTTGAGGCCCCAGCGTCATTATCGGGGCCCCTGGTCTACGTTTGGGGGCCCCCAAAGTGATTTTTCTGAGCCCCGGTGCGATTTTTGGTGGACCGAGTGAAATTTTTAGGGAGCATAGCGCATTTTTTTCCTAAGCTCGGCGGATTCTTGGGGCCCCACAACCTATCAGGAGGGGGAGGGGGGTGAGGAAACTGCCCACAATTCCCCCTCCCCGTTCGGTATGTCACTGCGCCATGCAATGATGCAACATAAGAATCCAGGAATAGTTCATCTGTTTCATCACTCACATGTGATTTCAACTCCCCAGTTATCCAGACAGTTTGAGGAAAGTCAAACATCTGCTACATGGATCAGCAAGGATGGATTGTAAGGCAACATGGATACCATGGAATTCCGGTCACAGTAGTTATGCTGCAATACATACCTTCTTCAACAGACTGCTTTGGAGATGGATGAGTTCCTGAAGTTTGGTCAGGGTTGGAGTTGGAGGTGGATGGAGCAACACTGTGAAGGACATAACATATGGTTCAAGAGACTTGTTTCCATTAACAATACAGGGGATGAAGTAACATTTTCATCGACTTCTATGATTTTCATTGGCTTCATTGACTTCTATGGTGTCCTGAGTAAGTAGGACAATCGAGATGGGTTTCTGTTATATGCATTGTAGAAGCAATGTTATAATGTAGCTTTTATACCCCAGTGAGAATGGTATGGATTCACTCATACGTGAATTTGCAAACATACTGATATATCAGTTAACAACAATGCAGGGAGCTATGCGATCAACATGGTCTGTACCCTAAAGCCCAAATAACTAAGTAACAATGCAGGGAATCTGCTGCATAACAGTTTGACCAGAAATTAGCCATGATATATGGCATCATACTTCCCATGCTATTTAGAATAGTGAGCTATATTTTGTGTACAAACATCAGGACATTAGAAATGTTAATTAACGTTACACACATCAGTTCCTAACAAGTGTCAGCAATACATTTCCTTCATGTGCTTTAAACATGATTCAAGAAAGCACTGTCATCGATTTTAAACTTGCAAAAAGAGTGGGCCGCCTGGCATTTTGAGTGCTATTTCAGTGAATTTGCTGTCTTGTTAGTGAACTGACCACTTATTGAGATATAAGTACTTTAACTTTGCCTGCTTCCATCATGAAAATTTGTCATTTTCCAATACATCAGAAATCATCAGATTAACTTCTTGTCCACAAACCGGTGTATGCATATCTATGAATTTCTCATATTTATTAACACAAATGATGTAGATCTGATCTGCAAATTTATAACTCAGAAAATGTTATCAGCACAGGATTCCATTCCTGAAAAAATAGTACTTTCAACATGTTATTGTTCTTTGTGAAGCAATAAGTGCAATGCTCTCATGCAGCATGCAGATGGAGGTTCATCAAGTGCACCAGGTAGCACAAAAAGAGATATTATTGCAGTCTAAGGTAACCACAACACAGGTTTTTCACCCATTTTACCTCCACGAATCATTCAAAGGAGCTAGGTTTTGCCTAGTTGCGTTAGGCTAGGTTTTGTTGTAAGTTAGTAAATAAAAAGTCTTCAAAAACGGTTCAAGCTAGATTAGGTTATGTTAGACTTTTTAAGTTGAAAATGTTTGAGAACAATTTTTTTTTGTTTGGGGGGAATTGGGCTTTAAAATAATCATTTCTTGCATGGAAGTCTAGGCTAGGTTAGGTTAGGTTATGTTACATGTTTTTTTTATCTGAACATTATTTTTCATCCTATATTACTCAGATCCAAGCCCCCTTTTCCATGTTATTTTTCCTCACAATTGAAAAATGTGCATCTGCAGAGGAAATGAGCGGTTACATCATGTTCAGCACATTAACAAACACTGCATTAAAAAAAGAAATTCAAAGAAGTCAGAGAGTACCATGAGCTGAAAAATAACCCAAAAAGCCAGGTATTATCACAGTTTAAGGTAACCACAAGACAAGTTTTACATACATTTTACCTCCATGAAGCATACAAAGGGTTAGGTTTGTCAGGTTAGGTTAGGCTTTTGTTGTAAGTTATAAAAAGAATCATTTGTTGGTAAATAATTTTTGTTAATTATTTTTATACCAAAAAATTATAAACGGTTCAGGCTAGCTTAGGTTAGGTTTTTTAAGTTGAAAATAGTTGAGAAAATGCCTGGAAAATTTAACTTAAAAACAATTAATTTCTTGTATGGGAAGTTGAATATGTTAGGTAAGGTTATCATACTTCTTGAACATTATTTGCATGCTATATTTCCTTACTCCACACCCTTTTTTTTGGTGTTATTTTTTACTCCCAATTGAAAGGCATGCATTTGCAGAAGAAAGGACATTAAATTTGTGCTTTTATGTGTTTTATTAATATTTTTTATTTAAGTTTCCAATGCAATGTTTATGAATGTCACTAAGCTGATGGCACTGCTCAGTTCCTGTGCAAATGCTTGTAGTTGTGAGCAGGTTTTGGGCAAAATAACATTTAAAATGGGCTTGGAGTTAGTAACATAGCAATTAAAAGAAATACATTACAAATTCAACATAACCTAACGTAACCTAGCCTAACCTGACCTTGGAGAAAACAACTACCAAAACAAGATTGGAAAAATATATAGCAATTTATTTTCTTGAAATTTTCCAAATGAAAAAACCTAACCCAACCTAATCTAACCAGAATTATTGTGCTTTAAGGTGGTAACTAGGTAAGTTATTACACATTTGCCTCCATAAAGCAAACAAATTGGCTATGTTTGGTGATGTTAGATTAGTTTAAGTATTTAATTTTTTTTTTATTGTAAAAAAATGCATTGCTTGAAATTTTTACAACTTGATGTTTTGGTTTTGTTTTTCTCCAAGGGGAGGTTAAGCTAGGTTAGGCTAGGTTATGTTGCATTTTTTGTAATTAAAAAAAAAAACATACTTTACCCTATGTCACCCAATTCAAAGCTTTTTGTTGGTGTTATTTTGCTCACAACCTGAAATGTAGGCATTTGTATAGAAAATGAGTGGTCCCATCATGTGAGTCACATTCATAAACATTGCATTGAAATGATACATTCCACGAATTCATAAAACACCTTAAAACACAAATTTACCAAAATGAGCAGTAACATTATGTTCATCACATTCCTAAACATTGCATCGAAAAAAAATTAATCAGTAATTACCTTAAGCTGTAAATTTACCAAAAGGTGTGCCAACCCCTGGACGGAAATGCAACTCTAGGTGCCCCAATCCTGGGCAGAAAGGGCACTAAGAGCAGTGGAATGAAAATATTAATAAAAGTAAACTAAAAACAGCTCTTGTTGAAGACAAACGTGGTAGTTATGTGATATTAACATGGAAACCCTGAGCACAAATCAGAAGAAAGCATGGACTGGACTTTTTCAAGCTTACCTGCCAACTTCTTCAACTACTGTTCCTTTGGGAATTAAATATCAGCAAGCTATTTATTCACTATTTAAAATCACACCAATCCGCAGATACATCAGAATGTGCGAAGTACAAAAACGAATCAGTACGACGTCATATGAGATTGGCCTCCGGATTAAACACTGCGCGCAATTGCACCACAAATGTCTTACCTCCGTCACATTTGTCACTATAACCTCAAATTTAGACTTTAGGCGCTGGAATTTCTGTAACTGGAATTTTTATTTGGATGTTACGATTTTGGATGTTCTGAGGAACGCCCATCACGATTTGTGACATTTAATACGCGCTAGTGTCTATCGATACAAATTGACACCCCTGCTTTGGAGAAAAAAATAGAAACAAAAATTAAGCAATATATATTCTGACAATTTTCGAAATTGAACAACCGAACCCAACTTACCCGAACCTAATGTCAGCTGCTTTTGAAGGAAAATTCCCGATTTTATTTTATTTTTGAAAATGATTGAACAATTTTTCCTTGGTGAACAACTAAGCGAGCCTAACCTAGCCAAATCGGTATTATGGTGCTTTAAGGTGGTAACAAGACAAGTTTGTACACACACTTTCCTCCATATAGCAAGCAAATGGGTTAGGTTTCGTTAAGTTAGGTTAGTTTAGGGTTTTCAAGTTGGAAAACTTTTAACAAGAATTCCAAAAAAGTTTCCCCGAAAAATTGCAAATTATTTGGTAACCTTGCGGTCTATGGTGTTCTTTTTTTCCTTTAAAACAAAACAAAAATATGCAGAATACCATGTTTATGAAGGTGACTAAGATGATTGGACCCACTTATTTTCTGTGCTTACTTTTCAGGTTGTGAGCAAAATAATGCCAAAAATGCTTTGAGTTCGGTAACATAGCATAAACATAAATGTTTTTCTTTAATGCAACAAAACCTAACCTAGCCTACCCTAACCTATCTTTTGAGAACAAAAAATTAAACTAAATTAAAATGTCACTTAATTTATTTTCTGAAAATTCTCAACCTTAAAAAAGAAACCTAACCTAGCCTAACCTAACCTAAGCTGATTTTGAATAAAAAATTATATTTTTTTGTGAACATGGTTGTAAATTTTTTCGGAAACTTTTGGGTATTATTGTGCTTTAAGGTGGGAACAAGAAAAGTTGTATGGGCGCTGTATGACCAACGCAGTCAATGCGGCCGTAAACCCAAATAACCAACCAACCAACCCAGAAAGATGTAAGCTGTACTTCCACAGTAGAGGGAATTCCAGCTATTTTGTTTGTTTCTGCACACAATTTTACATTTTTCAGCAAAAGGTGGAGAGTCAGTTCACTATCTAATCCAAATCTGTTTCTATTCAGTACAAAATGTGCTGGTTAACATCAATGTTTCTACTTAGCATGGGGTTTTCCATTTTTTCCCTTTAGCTTTCTTATCAGCATAAAATAGCATAGGTTATTGGGGGGGGGGGGGGGGCCAAATCAACATTGGGGGGGGGGGGCAAGATCAACATTGGTGGGGCCATAGGCCCCACAAAAGGATACAATCGACGCCCCTGCATACATGCATGATTTTGCACTTATCAAAATTTAATTTCATCTGCCATTTTTTTGGACCACTTCACAAGCTCTTCTAAGTCTTTCTGTAGCGTGTACCTAGGTGCCTAGGTACCAGGTAAATATCAAGCTGATAGTGTGATGAGTGGGCTGTCGAGGTTAATTATAGTTTGTATATCCACACTCTCAATGATAACTGGTTGTTGTTCACGGGACTGGATTGTATGCAAGTTTGACAATGACAATTGGTATTTGTGCACACCATTTTGAATTTTGTAGCAAAAGGTGGAGAGTCAGTCAACTATCTAACCCAAATCTGTTTTTTTTTCATTACAAAATGTGCTCGTTAACATCAACTACATTTTCTATGTACCTAGCATGGTGTTTTCCTTCTTTTTTCCTTCAACTTTTTTATCAGCATAGAAATAGCATATGTTATTGGGGAGGCCCAAATCAACATTGGGGGGCCAGGATCAACATTGGTGGGGCCCTGGCCCCCACAAAAGGATACAAATCGGCGCCCCTGCCATCTAGACATTAGGGGCATGTCCCCATCCTAGCCCCGCCTTCAGCGCCTAAAATATCATACAAACTATAACGTAAAATTCCCTTTACGTAAACGTCCACATGCCTGCACCTTGATCGCAAACACCCGCTTTTATAGTCAGACATGTAACGTACTCGCTTCAAAGGTGGCGCAAATGACCTCTGTGGTCCGGTACGCCTAAAAAAATCACTCCCCCACCCATGTGCAGTGAAATTGAAACTTGCCTGATGCTTCCAATTTCTGCAATATACGAATAAAAACCTGTGACGTCACCACGGTTTGAATGCGAACTTTGGTGTACCTTTTAAATTAATGGTATTTTTGCGGCGTTTAATAATGGTGTTTTTGCGGCGTACGAGACATTGGTCTTGTCAAGGCTATTTCTTGTATAGCATTGGTGGGTCGTACCAGGGGGGTGCGCTCCAGCATTGTAGTCCAATAAAAAAAGGGAGACGCTTGAGCCGACCAATCAGCGTTTGACGACCTCCGTCGGTCTAAACAAACACAATATGTCTTTAGTGCGGCGAAACCGGTGACATCCACACAAATACCAATTTGTTTCCCCTATCAGCGGTGACATTGTGATAAAGTAGTATTAAAGATCAAGATTAAAGTAGCAAGAATGCCTTTGTAGAAAATTAGCACGAAAAAATGGAATAATATATGAATAATACCTTCCACAAGTTTTGTCCTATGGCCTTTACTATTGCCACGATCGGCGGAGGTCGTCAAACGCTGATTGGAGGGCTCAAGTTTATAGAATTGATGGTGCTCTCAAGCGTCTCCCTTTTTGGGAAGCGGAGCGTTCTACCTGGTGTTCTATAGCCTTGGGTCGTTCTCAGGGGGGTGCGCTCCAGCAGTGTAGTCCAATAAAAATGGGAGACGCTTGAGCCGACCAATCAGCGTTTGACGACCTCTGTCGGTCTAAACAAACACATTTTGTCTTTAGTGCGGCGAAACCGGTAACATCCACACAAATACCAATTTGTTTCCCCTATCAGCGGTAACATTGTGATAAAGTAGCATTAAAAATCAAGATTAAAGTAGCAAGAATGCCTTTGCAGAAAATTAGCACGAATAAATGGAATAATATATGGATAATACCTTCCACAAGTTTTGTCCTACGGCCTTTACTATTGCCACGATCGGCGGAGGTCGTCAAACGCTGATTGGTCGGGTCAAGTTTATATAATTGATGGTCCTCTCAAGCGTCTCCCTTTTTGGGAAGCGGAGCGTTCTACCTGGTGTTCTATCAACACATCCTCGAGAAAGTTTCGTAGGTATATTTACTAAGAGGGGAAGTGAGTTTAGTAGGAATGTTTACTAAACTTCCGGAACTTTAGTAGGTATAATTACTAACAACACATCCTCGAGAAGGTTTCGTAGGTATATTTACTAAGAGGGGCAGTGAGTTTAGTAGGAATATTTACTAAACTTCCGGAACTTTAGTAGGTATAATTACTAAACTTGCCTATGAGATATATACAGTGTGACCGGAAATTGGAACATCAAAGAGGTGGTTATTATCCTCTCTCTTAGTATTTTCATAGCCGTGGCCGCCGTGGCTTTTCTTGCATAAGTAAATATGGCCAGCCGCGGGTACTCGCTGTCCCGTTTCTTAACCCGCAGTTTTGTGGTTGTGCCAGTCGGGTTCGGTAGATGCAGGTGAGTAGGTTGGTGTAGTCTCGCAGTTGTTCTCAGTTTGTGCTTCTTTAGGTACCTACCTAGGTACCTATATAGGTAAGACATGTACCAATGTGAAACCAGATATCAAAGAACGCACCAACATCGTACCTAGGTAGGTAGGTACCTAGGCACCTGGGTAGGTTCCTAGGCACCTGGGTAGGTTCCTGGGCACCCGGGTAGGTTCCTAGGCACCCGGGTAGGCCCCTAGGCACCTGGGTAGGTCCCTAGATACCCGGGTAGGTCCATAGGCACCCAGGTAGGTCCCTAGACACCCGGGTAGGTCCCTAGGTACCCGAGTAGGTCCCTAGGCACCCAGTGTAGGTACCTAGGCACCCGGATAGGTGCCTAGGAACCCGGGTAGGTATCTAGTCACCTGGGTAGGTACCTAGGCACCCAGATAGGTACCTAGGCACCCGGGTAGGTACCTAGGCACCAGGGTAGGTACCTAGGCCCCCAGGTAGGTACCTGGGCACACAGGTATGTACCTAGGCACCCGGGTACATACCCAGGCATCCGGGTAGGTATCTAGGCACCAGGGTAGGCACCTAGACACCCGGGTAGGTACCTAGGTTCCTGGGAACATGTGAATTTGTTTTATAAGGTGTTTTTTGCTTTTTTTAAATTTATCTTTGGATTACCATGTTTATGAATGTGATAAAGATGATGGGATTTATTTTCTGTGAATGAAAAAAAATTGAAACATTTTCCAACTTGAAAAATGTAAAATAGCCTAACCTAGCGAAACCTGACACATTTGTTCGCTTTATGGAGGAAATGTGTGTCAAACATTTTCTTCTTACCACTTTATAGCACCATAATACCGGAAAGTTTACCAAAAAAATAATGAAAAAAAAATCAAACAAAAATCAAACAAAAATTTCGGCCACAGTAGCTCGGTTGGTGGAGTATCAGACTCTTGGTCACAAGATTGTTGGTTCAGATCTTGCAACCGGCAGCATTACTGAATCCATGGGCAACCAATCACAGTGAGAGGCTGGAGACGCTATATGACCTAGTGGTTGAATGTGTTGTCAAAGAATACAGGGTTCCTTAAAAAAGGATTTTTGTTCTTCAAAAACAGCTTGGGTTAAGGTAGGCTAGGTTAGTTTTTTATTTCGAGAATTTCTAGAACATAAATATGGGTATGTACCTAGGCAGCCGGGTAGGTACCTAGGCACCCGGGTATATACCTAGGCACCCGGATAGGTACCTAGGCACCCGGGTAGGTTACCTAGGTACCTGGGCACATGTCAATGTCTTTTATAAGGTGTTTTTTGCTTGTTTTTTTTTAAATTTTTCTTGGGATTACCATGTTTATGAATGTGATCAAAATGATGGGATTTATTTTCTGTGTGAATGAAACAAAAATTGAAACATTTTCCAACGTAAAAAATGTAAACTAAGCTCACCTAGCCAAACCTGACACATTTGTTTGCTTTATGGAGGAAATGTGTGAAAACTTTTCTTCTTACCACCTTATAGCACAATAATACCAGAAAGTTTACCCCAAAAAATAATGACAAAATAAAACCAAACTTTGGGCCACAGTAGCTCGGTTGGTGGAGTATCAGACTCTCCATCCCAAGATTGTTGGGTCAAATCTTGCCACCTGCAGCATTACTGAATCCATAGGCAACCAATCACAGTGAGAGGCTGGAGACGCTATATGACCTAGTGGTTGAATGTGTTGTCAAAGAATCCAGGGTTCTTTAAAAAAGGATTTTTGTCTTTCAAACAGCTTGGTTTAAACTAGGCTGAGTTAGCTTTTTTTTTCATTTTGAGAATTTCCTGAACATAAATTGCTTGATATTTTTATAATTTTTTTTTGAATTTTTTGTTCTCCACAGCTTCGCTAGGCTAGGTTAGGTTATGTTCCATTTGTGTTTGATTTGTTTAACATTTCTTTTTATGCTATGTTACGTAACTCAACACAGCTTCTTTGGATTATTTTGCTAGAAACCTGAAAAGTAAGCATTTGCACAGAAAATAATTGGTCCCATCATTTGAGCCACGTTCATAAACATGGTATACCATATAAAAATTCCCAAAACTAAAAAATGACACCTCATACTGCAACTTTACCTAGGCACCTAGATAGGTACATAGACACCTAGGTAGGTACCTAGGCACCTAGGTAAGTAGGCCTAAGTTGAAGTGTGCCGAACTACTGTAGCATGCAGACTTGTGTTCTACACAAATTATTTTAGTCGACTCACATGTGACTCATAGATCTTGAGATCTGATTCAACTCATGATTCAGCGCAGGTCAAAATTATTTGATCGGCTCAATTCAGACTCAGAGCCCACAAAGTATGACTTGACTTGCAACTCAAACAGACTGACGTAAATTTGTATCAATTCAGATCCGACTTACTGGTATCAGACTCAGGAGCCATATGATTGTGTGCACTATATATATATATATATATATATATATATATATATATATATATATATATATATATGTATGTATATATATGTATATGTGGTATGTGTATATGTGTGTTTGTGTATGTGTATGTGTATGTGTATGTGTATGTGTATGTGTACCTGTTACATGGTATGGCATGTGTATGTGCTATATGTATATGTATATGAAGATATTAGGTAAATATATAGTCATATATTTTTTTATATCATACTATATATATATATGTATATATATATATATATATATATATATATATATATATATATATATATATATATATATATATATATATATATATATATATATATATATATATATATATATATATATATATATATATATATATATATATATATATATATATATATATATATATATATATATATATATATATATATATATATATATATATATATATATATATATATATATATATATATATATATATATATATATATCTATATATGTATAAATGTATATATGTATGTATGTATCTATGTATGTATGTACGTATACATGTATACATATATACATGTATACATGTATACATGCATACATGTATACATGTATACATATATATATATATATATATATATATATATATATATATATATATATATATATATATATATATATATATATATATATATATATATATTTTTGATACCGTACAACAAGCAACGTCGAATGACATCCATGTTCTATAACCTGAAGTCATAGCGAAGAAAGGTGAGGTCATGAAAGAACTCAATCAGACATTTGAACTTGACATGTCTTGGCTTGAAATGTTATTCGAGTGTTCACCACGGGCTACCGCTTGATACCAGATTTGATGTTCATGATGTTAGGAACGCCTTCGCATTCAGCATCCTGTTTGCATGCTCTCCGATTTTGCTCACATTTGTAGGATATAATCTTTGTTGTTTGCCAAGATAAGGTAGACATTTCGGTATTTATTACCAATATACCAATTATTCGGTACGACAAGCAATTTGATCTCCAAAAGTCAAGAAACGTCATTCGGGTTAAACACGCGCTTCCGCATCAAAGTTAAAGTATTTCACTTAGCCAAATGATTCTAATGCCTAGATGCCTGCTGTCTATCAAGGATTCAGCACCCCAAATTACATGGCCCTGAATGTCGCAGTTTGACCCCAGGTCACCAAGGTTGGTTTTACTACTAAAGCATGTCATTATAAGTATCTCAGATGACAAATTATGTATATATATATATATATATATATATATATATATATATATATATATATATATATGTCATAATTGTCAGCTGCCAGTGATTAAAGAATGAGGGGTACTGAAGTTATTTACCAAAAGCCAATGACAATAACTACAAACAAGTATTTTTGAGCTGAAAGCATACTTGTCTGTGCCTAATCAAATCAGAGAATTATGTATATATATATATATATATATATATATATATATATATATATATATATATATATATATATATATATATATATATATATATATACATCCATATATATATATCTATATATATCTATATATATATATATATATATATATATATACATATATACATATATACATGTATGTATGTATGTATATATATAATTCTCTGATTTCATTAGACACAGATAAGTATGCTTTCACATCAATGATACTTATTTGTAGTTATTGTCATTGGTTTTTGGTAAATACCTTCAGTACCCCTCATTCTTTATTCACTGGCAGCTGATAATTTGACAATTGTAATGATAAGCATGAATAATTATGCTGTGCTTTTACTCTCTACTTTGTTTCATGGCATAGTATTCACGAAGATACATGTTTATATCATTTGTTCATAACTTGCATTTTAGTCATAAGACTCAAATGACGAAGGACTCAAATCACAAGACTAAAATGACATGCCTTGCAAATGTTTGCTTTTTGTTTTGTATCTCAAAACAAACAGAAGTGCAGCCACAGCACTCTGTTAGCTCAAAAATTACTTTTAAGGGCATACACATTTTCTCATTGACATTAATTCCATGCAGATTTTCAACATTCTATTGTGCTCATTTCAACATCTCACACCTGAAAAAAAACATTATTTTAACACCGATGGAGCTCCCTTGCCACTACTAAGTGGCGCGATTTTAAAGAAATGTCACTTCTGATGTGTGATTTTCCAAAGAATCAGCAGAAGGAGAATTTGCGGTCTATTTTATTTTAAATCTGATATGGCATTTCAAGAAATAATATTTTTCGGTTTGTATCGGATCCATTCTCAGAAACAGAAGTGGGGCACCTGTTTGTGACATATTGTGTCAGTAATACTCCTGCTTCCTTGACTGTCCGCAGCGCGTCGCCTCAGCGCCAGAGAGGACGTCTCTTAGAGTAGCTAGACTGGCCACCATGCCGTGCAACCCGGTGCAGATTTGCCGGCTGTGGAGCAGCTCCACCATATCCGTGCTAGTCCCAGTGCTGGTACCAGTACCAGTCGGGGTTTTGAATGTTCATGCACTGTTGCAGGAGCCGCTGCCGACACGCCCGGCGGTCATGCCCTCGTTGGTCAGCTGCCTGCAACGTCGCCTTCACGGCGCGATTGCACCGTTCACTGCCCCAGATGCTGCCTGGTGGTAGCGTGGGGCCCGGATATGACTTACACCCACACTCTGCAGGTAATTTCGGAGAAAAAATGTATATGTAGTACGTGCCGTTGTCGGACAGCAATTCCCTGGGGTATACTTTGCGTGACGCCAAGACCTCGATAAAATCAATACACGCGTGACAGTTTGGCTCCGAGCGAAATCCAGCGTCTACCTACTTGGGAAAAGTCGGCTGCCAATCCCACGGCATATCGCTGAGCGTGGGCTGCATCCATAGGTCCAATAAAGTCCAGCCCTACCTTGTTCCAGACTTCCGCTGGTAAAGGCATTGAATGCATTGGAGTATGTCGAAGTACCGCCGTCTCATCCATACACAGTGGCGCAGACTTCACAGCTCTTGCCTCCACCATCTCGATCAATGCCAGACCACCAGTATAGCTCCTGCAGGCGCTGCTTGCATCTGACGATGCTCTGGTGCCACTGATGTGCCAGGCTGAGCAGTCTGAGCGAAGCAGACTTTCTGGAACGATTAGGCAATTGCCTCGCACAGCCATACCTCTGCACAGTGAGTTGATCCCTGAGGTGGAAGAATGGCTGTAGGTCAGGCGAGCAGTCGCCCGACCTACGAGACCACGGACGCGATACCTGGTCACGCAACACGATCTTCACTTATAGCCGCCACCAACTCTTGATCGATTGCTGCCGGACGGTCTCTTACTGTAGCGATACTTTTATATTTGTCCTCCACCACTTCTGCCGATGCCGGCAGTCGCGACAACCCATCTGCAGGACGTACACCTCCTCTTCACACGCTAAACTGTGAATGAGTACTCCATGAGCCAGTCTGACCACTTTGTTATCCTCATGGCAGCTTGGGCGACATCCGGTGACGTCAGCGGTGTCTGCAATGCCACATGGTCAAGTCGCAGACAACTGCTGATTCCAGAGATACTTCCTCTATTTTGCCACTGCCCACACAACCGCCAGCGCCTCTCTGTCATACTGCAGCGCCTCTGGGCTTGGTTTAGCGTACACAACGTGAACCTACCACCCTCTCTTCCGCTGAGTTAGGCTGAGACAGCACCCCACCCAGGCCCACATCGCTTGCATCCAAAGTTATGACTGTGGAAGCTGAGGGTCGTAAATGGTGACTCCGCGACTGCCACGGGCACAGCACGTCTCCCTTTGAGCACTGCCGCGAGCTCCTCTATCCACTTGAACGGCATCGCCTCCTTCAGCAGCATCCTCCTCGGTGGCACCATGAGGGTGCTGTATCCAGGCACGAAACGAGAGCAGAAGCCCAACAGCCCAGTAGTGACTGGAGCTCTTCCGTCCTAACGCCTAATGTCCTAACGCCCTAGCCCGCTCTGGGCTCACCGAAACTCCCGCCGAGGACACGGTAAACCCAAGGAAATCCGCAGCCGTCTGTCTCAGCGTGTATTTTCCATGTTTAGTGTTACCCTGTGTTCCCGCAGACGAGTTAGAAAATCTGCCAATCGCTCCTAGTCACCGCACAGACGAGGACATTTCCCGGGTACCTGCACCTGCACTGCTTCAGAATTTCCTCCATCGCCTTCTGTATTGTCATCGGTAAGCCCTTGGTCCGATGTGGACAGCGACAACACGAAAACAGACCTTAGTGACATACAAACGTTGTTAATAGTTGTTACTCCGAGTGTAACTCCAGCTGGTGATTTGCAACTTTTGGGTCCAGACATGACAACACTGTTACTCCTTGCATCTGCTGAAACGTGTTCTGCATCAGTTATAAATTATTCGCGAAATAGGGTGTAATATACCACTTACTTCCAAAAGGGGACAAGTGGTCTAGGGGTAAGATGCTCGTCTCACAATCGAAAGGTTGTGGGTTCGAGTCTCACCTGTCGCTACTCTCCGCCCGCGACCAATCGGCGTGAGAGATTGGCGACGCTACGTGACTCAACGGTCGACGTGTCGTAAAACCAATAACCAACCAACCAACATCCTTCCAAAAGAAGTATTGACATCTTGCCTATTGGTGCGTGTTTGTGGAAGTATTCATGCCTCGTTTCTAAGTATCCCGTCTATAGATATCATACTTTTGCCCATCGTAACGGGATCCGGCATCGTGATAACGAACATCCCGTATCGCAATTCCAGGCGAATGGATTACCTATGATGTGCAATGTTATGTTATACAATGCCAGTTTATAGCATAGCTGTTTGTATGGTTATCGTTGATATCGGTATCCCCAAATTAGATAGCTTTCAAAACACGCAAAACGGGAAGTCATATGTACGCATTTATCTCAAAACTGAGGAGATCGTGATGGACCAAATCTGACACCTCAGATTGGAGATTTGGTCACACTGGGAACTATTTCAGCCTGGAGATTTCGTCAACCTGGCACTTGGGTGACCAAATATCCAGTTTCCATATCTCCTCAATTGGCTGCAATTGTGCGACAACAAAACACGATCAGTCGGCAACAGGGTTCGATTTATACTTCGCAATCCTAGATGTGAAGAATGGGCGCTACATGGCCAATGAAGTTGATGCGCCCTAAAGCCCAAATAACTAACTAACTAAACTTAGATGTGAAGATGAAAATGATTTGCTCGTCTAATCGGATACTTGTTTTCAAAACTGTGACATCATAATCTCTGTGAACCAAACACTGACACCGATGTCTAAGCCATGATCAACATTTACAGTGACGCCAGTGGAGATATGAAGAAAAGCATGTGCATACCGGGCAATCTAGTCTAAGGCTGGAAGCACGGCCTTGTCCGGGATGTTGCGCATCCAGATATAATCTGGGTAAAATGTTTCCACTCCTTTTTCTGGCCCAAAGCCTTCAATGGAGTTGTTTGAAAATTGCTGCTAACTTATTGTTGCTTAATAATTATGCTTTGACACCACTGATATCCGTTCATGTATGTTTATTCAATCGATAGAAAGTATTGCGTATCAGTGCACTAACATTAATCTGCAAGCGTTCCGACTTGAGTGCTTCTTCCATTGCAAGCAATTGTTGGAACGTTATCAACAATGGATTTGGTCAATCGTGACAGTTCCATCTTACCACTTGCGATGGCAGGAACTTCCCACGGAAGCATCCGGGACCGGGAGGGCGGCTGACTACATAGCGCTTGTGGAACGAAAGGTGTCCGGGTTCCTGAATGAAAAAATACACGACCTGCGCAGAAAACAGAAGTATCCTGCTGCCCCGGAAATGCAGAAAGAAGCTGAGCCACGGTCGGGCCACCCCGCTTCACGCGCCGAAGAGTCGCGCTACACGCCTTGGTCTATGCCTGGTTGTGATGTGAGAAGACCGGAATTTATGCCGTTTATTCGTATGTTGTGAAATAAATGGTTATGTGAACTCGTGGAACTTTACTGTTCTGTGTGCAGAATTTTGGCACTGCTGTTCGATTTCGTAGCTGACTCCCTTACTGATGGTTCCAGAAACATGGTTACTGCGTGAACCCCTATCAATAATTAAGAAAGCAAAACCGAACACGACCAGTAGTTGACATTGGTTTATGGATCTGATTAAACACCTAATTTTAACGTGGTGCATTGCATCAGGCGGTGCAGTGTTGGTAGATGTTTGCCTATATGTATGTGCAACAACTACGGCAAGACGCTGCAAGAGTCATAGAGTTGCTTATTGTGGTTAGGCATGACATAAAACAGGGTTCGTACCATGCTTGATACAACGAGGATAGACACACGAAAACTGTTCTAAATACCAAGAATTATTTCTGATAGAAAGCCCACCATTGAGACCACTAGGCACCATTAGCACTGCTAGGTGCCATTAGCACGGGTTGTAACAGAGTTAGCTTGGAACGTCTTAATCCCATAAATTCAGTCACCGCTCCAGTCGGGGCCGTTCAATGGACCTTGCACCTCCCCCGCCGTCTCCGGCGCCTGGCGCCAGAGATGTGACCTCAATACTGTGCAGCCGGTACCAAACCCCTCCCCTCTCCGGCGCGCCCCGCCGCCGTCGTTAATTGTTAGATGTACCAGAGTTCACATAAAGTTATACGTTTGGCTGTCCCGTAAACCTTCCGATTGTAAAATTGTACCGTAATTGTAACTGTAAAGAGTGTACCGTAAATATCACATAGTACCCATCACTAAATGCAGGCCCACTTCCGACGAACCTTCTAGAACATGGATGTGACGTAAATGGGCGGTTCTGGCTCAACGACCAATGAAATGCCGGGGTCTGTGCCTGTGAGGGGCCCACCCCAGGCGGCCAGACAGAAAGGCTTGGATTCTCACTGCGAGCGGACCGCTGCTGCGCGCGCGCTTCCCAACTAAATTCGGCTTCTAAATTCATAGGAAAGGCAGTATCACGGTTTACCTTCAGAGGAGAAAGTTCTGTACGGTGTCTGTCGGTCTCGTGTGACCGTGCGAGTGCTGCAGGCAATACAGGGCAGCTAAAAGGACTGGTACTTTCATAACCGGGGTTATCGAGACCACGAGGTTGCTAGACTTTCGCGTGCCAATATAGGACTTTCCTACAAGTGGAGTCGTGACCGCGGATTTTCTGCGAAACTCTGCGACTTTCTGCAAGCCCAACTAGATCAACACCAACTGGACCTTCAATCACGCCGTTTCAGCACGAACGTGCAAGAGAACGTCTTCCGCTTCATTCACGTAAGTCCGAGCAAAATCCATCATCCTTTTAAAAACACCATTTTCGGATTTTGACCACCTAAGACGGTTTTAAAAATTCCATAATTGTGCTGTATACCTACCGTGTTCTGAATACTGTGTGTGGGAACTAATGTGTGAACCTCAAGCCGAATTTGAAACATAGAAATCTCCACAAAAGTGAGCGAATAATTTTGACAAATATATAGAGTAACTTAACGTAATTAAATATGACTGAGATTTCTACTGATAGATTGACGGAGTGCTTCAACAAAATTCGCTTGCAGATGCGCGCACAAGGGATGACGCAGAACGTCAGACCCTTTTCCGGAGATGGTCACAACAGATTAATTGAATGGCTACGGCAACTTGACCGATTTAACTTCAGCATGGATGACGAACAAATGCAGATAATTTGCATCAAAACGGTCACTGGACCTGCAGCCGTGTTTATGCAGCGCGTATTCACGGAACAACCACTTATGACGTGGACACAAATCAAGCACGTCATGCGGGAAAGATATTCGGACCTCTCGGACAACAAAAGCGCTCAGGAGGGTTTGCGAAAACTACGTCAGGTTCGCAATGAGCTTGTGCAGAATTTCGGGAAGAAATTAATTGCACTGGCACGGGAAGCTTACTCGAATGTCGGAAATTCCACGGTTCAGGAAAATCTCATTGATATTTTTAATAAAGGTGTCCAAAGTAGCTCATTGGCAAACAAGCTGTACAGACCAAACTTCCGAACCCTGGAGGAAGCCATCCAGTTTGCAGTAAAGGAACAGAAGGTAGACAGAGTTATCGAGGTTTGCAGAGGCGTACAAAGGCAGGAGCCGATGGAAGTCGACTCAAATCAGCCAGACACAGGAGAGGACAAGGTGGAGAAATTGGAAAAACTTGTTATGGCAATAGGCCAATCGGTGGAAAAATTAGCAGCAACCAAGCTAGAAACTCAGAAGCCACCCAGAGAGAACCAACCCCAGCCTGGACCACGGGTGTTCCATCCCACCTACCAACGTTACCCCCGTCCGCCACGAAACTACCCCTCAGGACCACACTATGGACCACCTCAGCCCGGACCGCACTATGGACCACCTCAGTCAGGACCGTACTATGGACCACCACCGCAGCCACGACCTCCTATGGGCCCCAGAGTATGGAGAGCACCACCCAACACCGACCAGCACCCAGCTTACCGCTGGACTCCCGATGGTAGACCCATCTGTATCAGGTGTGCCAAAATTGGTCACATTGGAAGACGATGCAGCTCTCAGCCAATTAGCCAGGCGGAAAACTAATGAGCTCTGTCGCGACTGACCACCGTGATGGAGCTGAGCAAATTCAGACAGAGGAAATACCGAGAAAACAGAGGAAGAATATCAGGAAAAAGCGCGACCCCGAAAAACGTAAACAAAAGTTGGCACGCGTCCAACAAGTTCACATCAAGGCAAACACGCCTATGGCTTGGCTTCACATCGGTAACCAGAGAGCCTATGCTCTCGTGGACACGGAGCCGACATATCGTTGATTAAAAAAAAAATTATTTGATAAAATCGCGGATAAAATATTATAAATTTCTCACAGGACCGACGAGATTGCATACCACTGATATCCGCCAGTGGACATCGCCTGAAAAACATTGGAGTTGGAACCTTCATGGTGGAGATGAGCAAATTCCGAAAACCGTTCGAATTTCAAATTGTGGAGGACCTAAAACAGGAATGCATGTTGGGAAATGATTTTTTGACGAAGATTGGAGCGAAGTTAGATTTTGAGAAGAAAGCCCTCTGCATCGAAGGAAACATGATCCCTCTCAGACCGCAAAAACAGGACAGTGAACCAACGAGCTCACTCGTCCGAGTCAAGGAAAGAATCCACATTCCCGCCAACACTGTCGTGGAATGCCCAGCCTTCATTAACCGTGTTCACCTGGTAGATCAAAACTGTCATGTACACTCGCTGGATAACATGCCGCTGATCTCTGAGGAACCTGGCTTGTTCATAGCCGAAGTTATAGCGAAACCAGACCAACACAAACGCGTACCAGTACGAATTGTCAATACCACTACTCGTGATTTCTCCTTGCACCCAGAGAAGGTGATTGCATTCGCTGGGACTATAGATGATTCTGACTTGGAAAACCTGATTGACATGACACAGGACATTGAACTGACACCGCCAACCGCTCCCTCTGACCCGCTTGATCAAGCCAAGCTGGCTCACCTGACTGGTGCTGACAAAGACAGACTAGAACAGCTGTTACGTGCTAACACTGATTTATTTGCCGAGACTGACGCAGATCTTGGAACGACTGATGTCATCAAAATGGAAATTGACACTGGAGACAACCCGCCGATCCGCCAGGCTCCTTACAAAACCCCATTCTCTCAGCGAAAATACGTAGAGGAACAAATTAAAGTAATGCTAGACGCTGGTATCATTGAGGACTCAGACAGTCCCTGGGCCGCCCCGATAGTGATCGTTCGCAAAAAAGATGGAAGTAACCGATTCGCGATTGACTTCAGAAAACTAAACAAGGTGGCCAAAAAAATAGCTACCCACTCCCGCTAATTGAGGACATTCTTGCCTCTCTGGGAGGTGCGAACTTCTTTTCGTCCTTGGACCTGAAAGCTGGATATTGGCAAATCCCGATGTCCGAGGAGAGTATTCCCAAAACAGCATTCACATGTTTTATGGGCCTGTGGAACTTTCGCAAAATGCCATTCGGAATTTGCAATGCACCCTCAAAATTTGCAGAACTGATGAACAAAGTGCTGTCCGGAATTCAAAATCAGTTTGCAACCGCCTCCATCGATGACATAATCGTCTACTCCAAAACGTTTGACGAACATTTGGCCCATCTGGAAGAAGTTTTCCGCAGACTGCGAAAAGCGAAATTGAAACTAAAACTGTCGAAACGTGACTTCTTGAAAGAAAGAGTACAGTACTTGGGACACCTAGTGTCAGCCTCTGGCATCAAGCCAAACCCCGAGAAAGTGGAAGCGATTCAACATATGGCCGCCCCGACCAATGTCAAGGGGGTCCGCTCATTCATCGGTATGTGTTCATACTACCGTCGATTCATTCCCAGCTTCAGCAAAATCTCCACGCCACTTATAAACCTTACCAAGAAACATGCCCGATTTGATTGGACAGACGAGTGTGAGCCTGCTTTTGAAACCCTGAAACAAAAATTAGCTACCGCACCCGTGCTGGCAGATCCCGACATCACGAAAGAGTACAAATTATACACGGATGCCTCCCAGGAAGCAGTTGGAGCCGTGTTAGTGCAGGAACACGGAGAAGGTGAAAGAGTGGTACAGTACCTGTCGAAACAGTTGAATGAAACACAACGGAGGTGGCCAGTGGTGCAAAAAGAGGCTTATGCGTGCGTGTGGAGCGTGCAAAAATTACGCCAATATTTGCTTGGATCGAAATTCACCATTCTGACCGATCACCGTCCACTTACGTTTTTGAACCTGTCAGAAATGAAAAATCCAATGTTGCAGAGATGGGCGATCATGCTTTCAGAGCACGACTGCGAAATCATTTACATTAAAGACAGCAAAAATATCGTGGCTGGCCACCTCAGTCGAATGCACGAAACTGACCAAGACGTGAACGTCATATATTCAGACCATGTACCAATGGGTGATCTCCGTCACACCGAATTCAGAAAACCAGAGGAAGACCTGAGCAGAGAGGAAAAATTTAAGGAAGCACTAGTGAAATGGGAGGATATAGCGAAACTTCATAATGCAGATGAGGAAATAGCAAATATTCGGACAATCATGAATGACAAAAATCACGCTGATTATCGGGACATCGTTTTGCATTACATAGAATTGGACAAACTGATCTACAAAATTAGCGACGGACCTCGCTGTGGACCATTTCCAGGCTTACAACTATGCGTGCCAAAATCCCTGAGACAGGAAGTATTGAAGGAGATGCACGAAGGTTTCTTTGCAGGACACATGGGACTCACCAAAACATACGAAAAGCTTAAATTCAGATATTATTGGAACGGAATGTGGAGAGATACAGTGGCCTACCTCAAAGCTTGCGTGCCTTGCACAGGACGCAAAGCCAAAGTAGCCCCAGCTCCGATGCAGGAGATGCCAGTACCTCACTATCCCTTTGAAATGATTGCGATTGACAATTGTGGACCATACCCAGAAACGCAACAAGGTAACCGTTACGTCATCACAATCATCGACTTGTTTTCTTCTTGGCCGGAAAGTTTTTGCACTAAGCGAAAGGATGCCCATACTGTCGCGAAAATCCTTATGGAAGAAATCATCCCACGCCACTCGTGGGATGATTGTGGGAAGAAATGTGGGAAGAAATCATCCCACGCGTGATACTTTCGGATTTGGGAACAGAATTCAGAAATGCCGCTGTAGACGAGCTGGAAACTTGTTTGAATATTTGCCATATCACCACCAGTGCATATCGGCCGCAAAGTAACGGACGCTGCGAAAGGTACCATAGGTGCCAAAATGACATATTGGCAAAAACAATCAACAAAAATCAAGATGACTGGGACAAAAAAAATCCCGCCACTCTTGCAGCCTATCGGACCGCTAACATTGGAAGCTCTGGAACCATCTCGCCATTCTTCACACTGTGCGGCAGAGACCCCGTTCTCCCCCTGGACAATTTGCTCCAGCTTAAAATGAAATATTACGGAGAAGACTATGTCCCAAAAATGCTGTCTAATTTACATGAAGCGTACAGCCATGTAAAGACCCACATTGTGGAGAGTCATGAACGGAACCGTGAGTACGCGGACCGCAAAGCCAAGCCGCGAAATTTCAAAATTGGAGATCCCGTGTATTATTATGACACAACTGTACAACCTGGCAAGTCGTCAAAGTTCTCATTGCCCTGGAAACCATACTTTCGGATTGTCAAGCAGACGAGCCCAGTTAATTATGTGATTCGAAATCAGACCTCCGGAAAGACCCGGTTGGTGCATGCACAGAAACTACGGCTAGCCGATCCGAACACAGCATGGGAACCCACCAAGGACCAAGACGAACCGGTGAACCTAAAGTATTTAGAGAAAACGTCAAAGGTAGATGGTACTGTCCCTGAACGAGTGCAGCCTTTTAGGTCAGCCAAACGGGCCGAGGTCGGCCCTGACTACAGTCCCTGTGAGGATTGGCCCATGGACGTATGCAGCCCACTGAGAACAAAGGATGATGAAACCGCTGAGTTGACAGAGCCCGTGCCTGGCTCGGTGCAACCACTGCCGGTCGAGTCTGACCTGCCAGAGAGATCACCTTTCACCCAGTCTACAGATGTAGCTGAGCCCCCACCGGTATCGAGTGATACTGAGACAGACATTCCTCTGTCTGAACCAGTCCAGAAAAACAAAGGGCCGTTGCCGTCGACTAGTGAGTCAGACGACGACGCCCCATTTTCGGAACCAGCGGAACGAAACAAAAGAACACTCCCCTCTTCGAGCGATTCAGAAGACAATTTGCCCCTTTCAGAATTAGCAGAGCGCTTAAAACGACCCTTACCTGTGTCCAGTGATTCAGACCCTGAAACTTCACAATCGCAATTGGCGAAACGTCCGAAACCTCCAATTAGCGAATCGGAAGATGAAATTCCGCTTTCAGAATTAGCAAAACGCGTGCAGGACTCGACTGAAAGCCCAGTGAGGCCAGTCCCTGAAAAACGACTTTTGGTGGGATCATCTGACGAGGATCGCCCTCCATGCAAACTACAAATTCACGATGACTCCGCTACTTCCACTGATTACGAAGCTGATGTCGACCGAGTCGACGTCACGCCAAATAAAGCTAACGCTTTTGCAAGCTTTGTGGAGATGCAAAATGATTGAATGATGAAGCAGTTAAAATTACAAATGATGATGTTTCAATCGATGCTTACGTAACGGCTCTAGTAGATAGGACGTCGAAGTGTACCCGTGAGTCGCTTCATGTGAACATGTAACTGTATTGTTGACGCAGTGGCGCCACAAACGGTGACGGAGTAACGCCACCTACCGGCCTGATTGCCGATGTGATGGACGTGGTGCGTGCAGCACCTTGTGATGGAACCCCATATGGGCGTAATGTTGTTGTGACGTTGTGACGTCACCTATCCTGATGTCTTGTGCGACATATTGTTAACTGTTAGTAATATGTATTTGTGGTCAAAATCCAACCCCAGACCTATGCTTCCGCATCTTTGAACCGAGTTTTGTACCTGGAACCCACAATGCAATCCAAACCATCCAACCCTTCCCGCTCGGTGAAGACATCATCATCCGTCCTGGACCTGGACCTGAGCCAGCATCAGCACGACTTGACACTCGGGCGTGACGAGTCCGTCACGCCAGTTCCCGCAGGACCCGACCATGTACCCGCCGCCTCACGCCGACACCGCAGCTGACAGCATGGATCTGAGCTGACGACCGGACGTGACGAGACGGTCACCCCGGCTGCTACAGGACACCACAGGTGGACCACCTGTGGCCACCACCTTCAGAGGTACACAGGATGTACCTGCAACACGACCCACCAGCGGCCGTTATACCCGGCCAGTTCGACGACTGGGCCGTTGGCTCGGCGCCAGCGAGCGCCGCCGAGAGGCCGACCGGGCCGCTGCAACCTGAGCGCCCCGCTGCGGATACGAGCGTCGCCGCTACGGGCGCTGACGAGCGCCACCTCGGAGCGGCGCTGACGAGCGCCACCTCGGAGCGGCGCTGCCGAGCGCCGTCCCTGAAACGCGAGCACCACCACTGCCGGTGCAGTGGGCGGTCATATGGGGGACTCAGCCGAGCTAGCGCGTGGTAGGCCGGAAGCTACCGCGGTGACATGGATGAATCACCATCCGCTCTCGCAGCTGGACATGATCGAACACGACATAATCTTCCATAAGTATATGGAGAGACGTCGCAGTTGGCAGGGTCGTGTCCCTGACCAGTGACTCAATCCGATGAGTGACACGCGGTAACTGCCGCAGGACCGTCAAGTGAACGCGGCTGCGTCGAGTGTCGCACCCCGGGCGGCATCCAGTCTGCAGCATGGCCAGGTCGTCCATGCTCAGCTACTTCCCCTTCCCGAACCGGACTGAACTTTCAACAGTGCGCGCGCGACAGTGATCGCCAAAATGTTTACGGAAAATTGTATTTGTGTTTAGTATATTAGGAACATTGTTTAGTTTACTAACATGGATCAGAGAGTGGATAACCGTTAAAACCTCCTAGACTAATTACGTAGAACCGTGTGTCATCTCAACATGTATTAAATTGTTGTCGTATCGTAAGTGTCTGTTGATTCGTATGTGATTGTAGAAGGCCGTGATATGTCTGAGTGGAAGCTCAGGATCAATCTGGGAATTGAGCCGATCTTTGTGGACCTCTCGATGTGTTGTAACAGAGTTAGCTTGGAACGTCTTAATCCCATAAATTCAGTCACCGCTCCAGTCGGGGCCGTTCAATGGACCTTGCACCTCCCCCGCCCTCTCCGGCGCCTGGCGCCAGAGAAGTGACCTCAATACTGTGCAGCCGGTACCAAACCCCTCCCCTCTCCGGCGCGCCCCGCCGCCGTCGTTAATTGTTAGATGTAAAACAGAGTTCACATAAAGTTATACGTTTGGCTGTCCCGTAAGCCTTCCGATTGTAAAATTGTACCGTAATTGTAACTGTAAAGAGTGTACCGTAAATATCACATAGTACCCATCACTAAATGCAGGCCCACTTCCGACGAACCTTCTAGAACATGGATGTGACGTAAATGGGCGGTTCTGGTTCAACTACCAATGAAATGCCGGGGTCTGTGCCTGTGAGGGGCCCACCCCAGGCGGCCAGACAGAGAGGCTTGGATTCTCACTGCGAGCGGACCGCTGCTGCGCGCGCGCTTCCCAACTAAATTCGGCTTCTAAATTCATAGGAAAGGCAGTATCACGGCTTACCTTCAAAGGAGAAAGTTCTGTACGGTGTCTGTCGGTCTCGTGTGATCATGCAAGTGCTGCAGGCAATACAGGGCAGCTAAAAGGACTGGTACTTTCATAACCGGGGTTATCGAGACGACGAGGTTGCTAGACTTTCGCGTGCCAATATAGGAATTTCCTACAGGGTAGGTACCATTAGAACCACTAGGTACCATTAGGACCGCTAGGTACTATCGGGACCATTAGGTACCATCAGGAACACTAGGTACCATCGGGACCATTAGGTACCACCAGGGCCACTAGGTACCATTAGGACCACTAGGTACCATCAGGACCACTAGGTACCATCAGGACCACTAGGAACCATTAGGACCACTAGGAACCATTAGGCCATTAGACCATTGGGAATGTTTCAATTTCCAAGGGGCAAGACCATTAGGTAATTCCTGATTACATTTGTTCTAGGGGAGGGGTGTTGCATCTTATGAACTGAATAAATTCTGCACCTAACTTAAGAGAATGTTCAATAACCTAGGCACCCAAACAATATGTGTGTGTCGTTGTTTGTCCAGCCTGCCACCTGGTGGTGATATCGGCTGTTTTCGGTTGTTGGGGTGAGGTGTGTGGGGCAGGGGCGTCGATTTGTATCCTTTTGTGGGGGCCATGGCCCCACCAATGTTGATCTTGGCCCCCTCAATGTTGATTTCCCCCCCCCCAATAACCTATGCTATTTGTATGCTGAGAAGAAAGTTAAAGGAAAAAAAGGAAAAAAAAACACCATGCTACTTACAAAACTTAGTTGATGCCAATTGCCAACCAGTACATTTTGTACTGAAATGAAAAAGATTTGGATTGGATAGTGGATTGACTCTCCACCTTTTGCTGCAAAATTGAAAATGTTGTGGAAGAAACAAAGGAGTTGGATTTCCTTCCACTTCGCAAGCACGACTTACATCATAAAATGTCAAGATTAGCTGCTGATTCATTTTAAACCAGATTGTTTGAAAAAAATATGCAAAGCCACTAGACTACAATTGCATTGTCATAATCATGCTTGCACACATGACCAATGGCAAAAGCACATGCATATGGAGCTTGAACTGGATTCATCCCACTCAATTTCCAGTAATTGTCAAACTTGCACACAATCCAGTCAGCAACAATCTGTTTTCATTGAGATTGTGGATATACAAACTATGTTTATCTTCAGCAGTCAACCCATCGTACTATAAGCTTGATATTTACCTAGGTACACACCTAGCTATATCCCAATGACAATGTGCATATATTAAATATTGATACGCAGCACCCCAGTCTCGACCTGCACCAAGAGCCACATCGACATGTGAGCCAAATATCTGCCAGCTTATGATACCATGACAAATATGTCAGCAAGAAGCTGCATGCACACTGTATTATAATTGCCATTCTTGAAGAAAGCAATAGGTAGGTACTAGGCCGTAGCTTACAACACTTTCTAAACGAACCTTGTAAGCAAGGCCATATAATTAGGTAAAGTTACTAGATGATTTGAACGCTTCGGACTGATTGATCGTGACGTCACCAGTTCGATGTAGCACGATTCCTACGCTGTACAGGGAGCTGCTGCGATTTCCGAAAAACCATATATCGGATTACATTGCGCCATTTCGCATGATTCTGGCACCGAAAGAGGGATCGCTTCGCTTTCTTTCACCAATCTATCTACCACTTTTGCTCTAGCAATCGAAATCATCGCGGTATATAGCGTCAAAGTTTTCTTGCACACTGCCCAACCCGCATCACAAACTTCGGGGCAGTTACGCCCAGCCGTGTGGCGATCTCTCGAATGGCCGTGTGGCGAATCTCTCCAAAAAGCTTGCTTTTTCGACCGCATTATTTTGCATTTCAAAATTAAGTAGGAACATTACTGAGTGCCATCACACATAATGAACACGCTAACTGCAACCTTAATCCTTGGAAACGCGGTACATAGTTTATCGTCGCTTTACCAAGGCTTAATTACTGACGCACCCGAGCAGAAATCGGGCATATTTCAAATTCGGTGGATAAATTCGGCGCAGCCTAGCAATCGCACTCGTGACGTCACAGCTCAGAAATATGGGTCTATGGCGGCTGCAGAAGTGACAAACACCTGCTTGTAAATTATATATGGTCAAAGCCCATCACCAGATGTGTCTGGAGAGACTTGATAGACACTAGCGCGCGTTAAATGCCACAATTCGTGATGGGCGTTCCTCAGAACATCCAAAACCGTAACATCCAAATAAAAATTCCAGTTACAGAAATCCCAGCGCCTAAAGTCTAAATTTGCGGTTACGGTCGACAAATGTGACGGAGGTGAGATATTTGTGGTGCAATTGCGCGCGGTGTTTAATCCGGAGGCCAATCTTATGTGACGTCATACTGATTCGTTTTTGTACTTCGCACCTTCTGATGTATCTGCAGATTGGTGTGATTTTAAATAGTGAATAAATAGCTTGCTGATATTTAATTCCCAAAGGAACAGTAGTTGAAGAAGTTGGCAGGTAAGCTCGAAGAAATCCAGTCCATGCCTTTTTCTGATTTGTGCTCAGGGTTTCCATGTTAATACCACATAACTACCACGTTTGTCTTCAAGAAGAGCGGTTTTTAGTTTACTTTTATTAATATTTTCATTCCACTGCTCTTAGTGCTTTTTCTGCCCAGGATTGGGGCATCTAGTGTCGCATTTCCGTCCAGAGGTTGGCACACCTTTTGGGAAATTTACAGCTTAAGGTAATTTCTGATTTCTTGAATTTTTGTTTAATGTAATGTTTATGAATGTGATGAACATGATGTTATTGCTCATTTTGGTAAATTTGTGCTTTAATGTGTTTTATGAATTCGTGGAATGCATCAGTTCAATGCAATGTTTATGAATGTGACTCAGATGATGGGACCACTCATTTTCTATACAAATGCCTACATTTCAGGTTGTAAGCAAAATAACACCAAAAAGGACTTTGAATTAGGTGACATAGGGTAATTTAAAAAAAGAAGAAATGGAACTTAACCTTACCTAACCTAGCCTAACCTCCCTTTGGAGAAAAACAAAACCAATACATCAAGTTGTAAAAATTTCAAGCAATATATTTTTTTTAAAATAAAAAACTTAACCCAACTTGACCTAATCTAACATAAGCTGCTTTTGAAGAAAAAAGCTCCATTTCTTTCAAATTTTGGAGCAATTTTTGGCAAAAATGTCCAACTTAAAACACCTGAACTAATCTAACATAACCAAACCTAGCACATTTGTTTGCTTTATGGAGGCAAATGTGTAAGAATTTGTCTTATTACCACCTTAAAGCACAATAAGTATGGTTACGTTAGGTTCGGTTAGGTTTTTCAGTTGTAAAATTTCAAGAAAATAAATTGCTTGATATTTTTCCAATTTTGTTTTTATAATTGTTTTCTCCAAAGTCAGGTCAGGCCGGGTTAGGTTAGGTTATGTTGCATTTTTAATGTATTTCTTTTAATTGATATGTTAATTGACTTCTTGACTCAAAGCCCGTTTGTTAATGTTATTTTGTTCACAACCTGGAAAGTAAGCATTTGCACGGAAAATGAGTGGTGCCATCAGCTTAGTGACGTTCATAAACTTTGCATTGTAAATTTAAATAAAAAATATTAATAAAACACATAAAAGCACAAATTTAATGTCCTTTCCTTTGCAAATACATGCTTTTCAATTGGGAGTAAAAATAACATAAAAAATGGTGTGGAGTTAGGAAATATAGCATAAAAATAATGTTCAAGATGTAAGATAACCTTACCTAACATAGTCCAAAAGAAGTAAGATAACCTACCCGACACAGTCCAACTTCTCATACAACAAATTAATTGTTTTTAATTGAAATTTTCGAGGCATTTTTCTCAAATATTTTCTACTTAAAAAACCTAACCTAAGCTAATCTGAACTGTTTATTTTTTGTAGAAAAATCATGAAAAAAAAGATTTACCAACAAATGATTTGTTTTCTAACTTACCACAAATGCCTAACCTAACCTGACAAACCTAACCCCTTCGTATGCTTCATGGAGGTAAAATGTGTGTAAAACTTGTCTTGTGGTTACCTCAAACTGCGATAATACCTGGCTTTTTGGGCAATTTTTCAGCTCATGGTACTCTCCGACTTCTTTGAATTTCTTTTGTAATGCAGTGTTTATTAATGTGCTGAACATGATGTAACCGCTCATTTCCTCTGCAGATGTACACTTTTCAATTGTGAGGCAAAATAACACCCAAAAGGGGGCTTGGATTTGAGTAATATAGGATGAAAAATAATGTTCAGAGTAAAAAAAAAAGATGTAACATAACCTTACCTAACTTAGCCTAGCCTTCCATGCAAGCAATGTTTTTTTGAATGCCCAATTTACAACATTTTTTTTGTTCTCGAACATTTTCAATTTAAAAAGTCTAATATAACCTAATCTAGCTTGAACCGTTTTTGAAGACATTTTTCGGGTGGGGGTAAATTTTACTAACTTACAACAAAAGCCTAGCTTAACGCAACTAGGCGAAACCTAGCGCCTTTGAATGATTTGTGGAGGTAAAATGGGTGTAAAACCGGTCTTGTGGTTACCTTAGACCGCAACAATACCTCTTTTTGTGCTACCTGGTGCACGTGATGAACCTCCATCTGCATGCTGCATGAGAGCATTGCACTTATTGCTTCACAAATAACAATAACATGTTGAATGTACTATATTTTCAGGAATGGAATCCTGTGCTGATAATATGTTCTGAATTATAAATTTGCAGATCAGATCTACATCATTTATGTTAATAAATATGATAAATTCATAGAAATGCATACACAAGTTTGTGGACCAGAAGTTATTCTGATGATCTCTGATGTATTGGAAAATGACAAATTTTCATGATAGAAGCAGGCAAAGTTAAAGTACTTATATCTCAATAAGTCGTCAGTTCACCAACAAGACAGCAAATTCACTCAAATACCATTTAAAATACTAGGCGGCCCACTCTTTTTGCAAGTTTAAAATCGATGACAGTGCTTTCTTGAATCATGTTTGAAGCACATGATGAAAATGTATTGCTGACACTTGTAAGGAACTGATGTGTGTAACGTTTAATTAACATTTATAAGGTACTGATGTTTGTATATAAAATATAGCTTACTATTATAAATAGCATGGGAAGTATGATGCCATATATCATGGCTAATTTATGGGCAAAATGTTATGCAGTAGATTCCCTGCATTGCTACTTAGTTATTTGGGCTTTAGGGCACATCGACCATGTTGATCATATAGCTCCCTGCATTGTTGTTAACTGATATATCAGTATGTTTGCAAATTCACTTATGAGTGAATCCATGCCATTCCCACTGGGGTATAAAAGCTACATCATAACATTGCTTCTACAATGCATATAACAGAAACCCATCTCGAGTGTCCTACTTACTCAGGACACCATAGAAGTCAATGAAGTCAATTAAAACCATAGAAGTCAATGAAAATGTTATTTCATCCCCTGTATTGTTAATGTAAACAGAAGTCTCTTGAACCATATATTATGTCCTTCACAGTGTTGCTCCATCCACCTCCAACTCTAACCCTGACCAAACTTCAAGAGCGCATCCATCCCCAAAGCAGTCTGTTGAAGAAGGTATGTATTGCAGCATAACTACTATGACCTGAATTCCATGGTATGCATGTTGCCTTATAATCCATCCTTGCTGATCCATGTAGTAGATGTTTGACTTTCCTCAAACTGACTTTCCTCAACTGGGGAGTTGAAATCACATGTGAGTGATGAAACAGATGAACTATTCCTGGATTCTTATGTTGCTTCATGGCATGGCACAGTAGCATACAGAATGGGGGAGGGGGCATCGTGGGCAGTCCCCCCCCCCCTCCTGACAGGTTGTGGGGCCGCCAAGGATCCGCCGAGCTCAGGAAAAAAATGCGCCATGCTCCCTAAAAATCTCACTCGGTTCACAAAAATCACACCGGGGCTCAGAAAAATCACATTGGATGTCCCCCAAAAGTAGCGCATGGGACCCTGATAATGACGCTGGGGCCTCAAAAGTTTGCACCTGGGCCCCTGAAAATCACGTTGGGGCCGCAAAAAAGTCGCGCCGGGGTTCAAGAAAATCGCGATGGGGGCCACAAACGGTCGGGCCGGGGCCTCCTGAAAATCACGCTGAGACTGGGGGTATTAAGAATTATCACCCGGGCCCCTGAAAATTACGCTAGAGTCATGACAGGTCCCACCGGGGCTCTAAAAGTCTCGTTGAGATCACGCAACAAATGAAGCCGGGTAAATGAAAAACAGTCCGGACACGGAAAATCAATCTGGGATCTCAACAATGGCTCCAAAAGCCCACAAAACTTGTCGGGCCCCCAAAAACGTGTCGTAGGCGCCAAAACTCGTGCAAGGGATCCCAACAAGTGACCACGGGGCCCCAAAAAATCGCACTTAGACCAAAAAAATTCACACCGCTTCTCTTAAAATCTTTCTGGGGCCAAAACGTCGTGCCGGAACCCCACAAGTTGCAGCTGGCTTCCCAAGAACCAATATATACCCGGAATGCCACCCTGCGGACACAAAAATTGCGTCAAGGATCCACAAAATAAGAAGTCGTCGGACGCCATAAAAGAAGCCTGTTGGGGCACCGAAAAAAAAACGCACCGACAGCCCAAAGAATCGTACCGGGGTCCAAAAATAGCCTGCATGGGGCTTACACAAAATATACTTCACCACAAAAACCACAAGGAGACTGCGTCGAATCGACCAGAGCACCGGAAAATTCAGAATGGGTCCCGATAACAAATTATCCGAAGGGCCTTTCTACTCTCAATCGTGCAATCTGCAGACAAAACATGTTGAGCAGCCGCAGTGGCGTACTAAAGGGGAAAATTTCCCTCCCTAATGTTAGGCACCAAGGAAACACTTTCACCCATCGTCATCACAGTTCAGGTCTTCTGTGCTCTGATGCTCCATCAAGGCCGGTGTGTTTTAGCCTGCATCTGATCGCTGAAGTATTTTTATTTAAGCCGGTGTGTGTTTGTTGGTGTGTGGAGTGAGAAGGAGGGTAACGGTGACAGTGACGGTGACGGTGACGATAGATCCGAGCCTACTATATGGCACCGCAGTCGCATGCTATTACTCAGAGTTGTTATGCTGACATGTACTGTGCACTGGTCTTTTAATTATATGACTTCACCAGTTATCGGACGAATTTCCCCGTTGGTGAGGATGCTGAATAAACATAAACATGCACATCGTCGAATAAAAAATCAGAATTTCTGAGATCTGAAAATATAGTGGGCGAAATCCGATGAGTTTTTTGTGTGTGTGGGGGGTGGAGGGGGTCTAGTGCGTTGGCACTTCGGCCCCCCCCCCCAATGTTTTTCAAAAATCGACACCCCTGGTGAGGGGGTGAGTAGTCCTCAGCCTCATATTTCAATTTCTCATGCCAACAATCAGAAACACCGTATGCCCAACAACACTCTGATGTCTTCGCTGCGCCACAAATGAATCATAGCCAGGTTTGAAAACGTACAAGGAATGTTTACGTGACATCACCGTATATACCAAAATCCTGGTAGATTGTACTAGAAATCTCGCACATTTCTGTTTACGTCACGAGGGCTGGAACTAGAAAACCTACTAGATTCCGTCGTACCATTTAGTATTAGTACCAAGATTCGTCTTGCCGTGAGTTACTCTAGGAACTGTTCAGAAATCACATTAATTTTCAAAGTCAATGGTCGAGCTCATTTCTTCGGTCGACCCGCGTTTCTTCGTTTTCTCATAAAGCTACCCATGTTTGGCATGAAGATGCTTGTTGTTGGCATCAAACCCATGTTTGGCGATGTTTGGCATCAATCAATGTTCGGCCCGTGGGCAACCATTGAGCAACATCTCAACCCAGGACATGTCAGGTCAAGACTCAAAGTCAGAAGTTATTTTGTTTTCTAAATCCTCTCGTTTCGTCGCTATGGCTTCAGTTTGCATTATGTGGGTGCCATTCGACGTGGCTTGCCGTATGGCATCATAATATTGAAATATCGAAATAATTTCACAGGTGTCGAAGGTCCAGTGTGGGTACAATGATTGAGTGTAATAGGAATAGGAGGATCAAATATGTTTTTGTTTGAAGCCGTTGTGATAGAAGGCACTCATACCCTATATGACTAGGAGCTCCCCCAAGAAATCCGTCATAATCTGCTCGGACGGCGCTCTCGTCGCTGGATTTTTAATTCACACCGCCACATTGCTGTTCCGGACATATAATTTTTTTCTTCTTCTCCAAATTGTTCGCTTTCCTCGTAATGGTTCAACGGAAGTTGTCAAACTTTGGAAGAGAAGCCACACGTGAATACGCACAATTTTATAACCAGCCTGAGTTCATAACCACGAGAGAGCAATGTTGTAATCAGGGTTGAATCCAGGAATTCCTGTGGGGGCACTTGTCTGGAGGGGCGCCATTTCTTTGGAGAGGCGCCACTGCGAAAGCACCTGGAGGGGTACCCCTGGCTGCAAAATTCGAGTGGTCGGGATGCACTGGGCCCTTCCCGAAGGGGCAACTTTCCTTTCAAGGGGTGCCTTTTTCATTCACAGGAGCTGACAAATTCGAGCGGGTACACTGAAACCTTTTCAGAGGGGCGCCTTTTCCCGGCCTGAGGGTCGCTACCTTCCACGTGGGGTGGGGGCGCATGCACTCAGTGCCACATCCTTTATCCGCCCTGGTTTGTATTGCATCGAAATGTGTCCCCGTAAAACAGGAAAGCACTATTTTACGGGGACTTGTAGCAGGTTATTGTATGTCCATATTTACTACAATAAAACCATCATCCAATATTGTATGTTTTTCCTGCTACAAGAGGGCGACGTTTAACATACTTACAGTATGGCTTTATGGTGATTGTGAAATCTGTCCCAGCACATACGACATACAGCTAGATGTTCATAGACAGTGATGAGGAGTGGAACTTGTTAATTTTTGCGGAACATTTTGTGGTAAATTTGCAGCATGAGGTGTTTTCTGTTGTTTTTTTTTAATTTTCTTTGGAATACCATGTTTATGAAGGTGACTAAGCTGATGGGACCACTTATTTCCTGTGCAAATGCTTACTTTTCAGGTTGTGAGCAAAATAATGCCAAAAGCGGGCTTTGAGTAAGGTTGTTACCTTACTCAAAGGAAATGCTAAAAAAAAGGAAAAATTCGACAAAAGGAAATGCTAAAAATAAAATAAAATACAACCTAACCAAAACTAACCTAGCCTCACCTACCTTCCGAGAAAAAGTCCAAAAATTACAATTAGAAAGATGTCAAGCAATTTATTTTCTGAAATTCCCAAAATTTAAAAAAGAAACCTAACCCAACCTAACCTAACGTAACCGAAGCTGCTTGTGAAGAAAAAAGAACTTTAAAAAAAACAAAGTGTGAAAATGTTTGGAAACTTTTCGGCATTATTGTGCTTTAAGGCGGTAACAAGAAAATGCTTACGCGCATTTGCCTGCATAAAGCAAACAAATGGGTTAGGTTTGATTAGGTTAGGTTAGGTTAGGTTTTTTAAGTTCGATAATTTTGTTTTAACTTAACATTTGTTTTCTCATTTGCACAGAAAATAAGTAGTCTCATCATCTTAGTAACCTTCATAAACATGGTATTCTGAAGAAAAATTCAAAAAAAAACTTATACTGCAAATTTACCCATTTTGTCCTCAAAATATCGTTTTTGACAAAGGCAAATCTTAAAACCGGACATTGGAAAAGAAGTGGCTGAAATCCCTTTTCTTTGGGGGGGGGGCTACCCCTCTATCTCGTCCAAACTTACCGCCTCTCTAGTTTGTCCCCCCCAATTTCGAAACCGTGGTTACACCCTTGGGGCGAGGAATGTATAGAGGGAGTGACGGGATTCTAATCAATGATGAACCTGGAATTTCGTTAAGGAGGGTGGGGACAGAACTATTGAGGGCGCCTACAGGCTATCAGGGCAGAGGGTCCGGCACGTAGCAAAGACGAAATCACCTAGGCCCATGATCGTCTCCTTCCCCGGCTTTACCCAATGTGCGTACATCCATAGGCGTCAGGGGCGAGAACGGGGTGGGAGTGGGGGGCACTGGGGACATGTGCCCCATGAAAATTGGTGCCCCTCCGGGAAGGCTGAGTGCACCCCGTCCAAATGTTTAAGCCAGAGGCGTCCTGAGTGAAAAAGGCGGTCTTTCAGTGTGCTGGAGTGCACCCTGTCCGAAGTTTTCAGCCCGAGACGCCTCTTGTGATGAAAAGGCGCCCTTTCGGTGCGCTCAGGTGCACCCCCGTTTTTTTTTCAGTCAAAGTTAAGTGTGCTCGAGTGCATCCCTCCCCGGACAATTTTTTATTTCAGCCAGAGGCTCCACTCCGGTTAGGCGTAATGTTAAATACAATTGGGGAGCTGGTTTCTCTGGGGAAGGGAAACGCTCTTGACTCCTTAGGAAGGGGACAAAGTTCTCCACTACTCCTATTTGGCTGAAGACCTGCATGGGAAAAGAGCCTCTTTGAGACGAAATAAAAACCCTTAGGTATGCACTGGTGCTCAGGCATTTTCAACTTTTCAAGTGTCTCTCAGGCTCATCCCCGCTCAACGCGGATTTTTCCTATTGAGGGACGCCGAATGTGCCCCTCCCCCGAGGGAATGTGCCCTCATAAAGATTCCTGGATCCGCCCATGATGTCTCTGGTGGAGATGGGCTCGTTGCTACCAGCCACGGCGGAAGCAGCTATCGGGTGTTTGTGTTTTTTTTTAAGAGTTCCCGGTATATATTGTTATGGCTACAACGCATGTTTTCGGACCCTGCCGCTTTTTGCGAGACTGCGCTTTGAAGGGCCAGTCGCATTTTCGGTCCCCGTTATGCTCTTAGGGTCCCGCTGTGTTTATTTGGGGCTTCTAACGCACATTTGTTGGGCCCCAGTACGATTTTGGGGCTTCGGTGCGATATTTCTGGGTCCTAGCGCGACTTATCGCGCCCAGGCGCGTGGTTCGGGGACCCAACGCCAGTCATCTGGGCTCAACGCGATTTTTGTGGATCTCTTCTGAATTTTATTTAAATTTCGAATCCCGGCCTGATTTTTCGAGTCCCTGGCGCCATGTTTTTTTTTAATCTCACCTCGCTTTTCTTCGAGCTCCGGTATGTTTTTCGATGCCGTACGCGATTTGTGAAGGCATCTGATGATATGTTCGGTGCTCCAGAACCATTTTCTTGACCCGGACTTTTTTTTTGTAATCCATCCTTATTTTGGAGGGTTCCGGCTATATTTTTCGGATACCGATGCGACTTTGGGGGTCACACGGTGCTTATGTGGGGCCCTAGACGCCAATTGTTGGCAGACCCGACGTTAATTTTTTATGTCCAGACCAATTTTTTGGTACTACCTATGGGAATTGTGGGTCCGAGCGCGATATTTGGTGGGACCGGTTCGAGTTTGCGGGGCGCGTTGTACTTAGCTGTGGCCCCAAGGCGATCTTGGCTGTTCCTGTTGTAGAATTTCGGGCCTGGGGCCCGCCGTATTTGCTTGGAGCCCCTACGCGAATTCTGGTGGACCGACGCGAAATTTTGTGGCCCCAGCGCGACTTTTGGGGGCCTCGGCTCGATTCTTGTGAGCATATCCCTCTTAGGAGGGAGGGGGCATTTGCTCCTTTGATATGCCACTGCGGCCACCGAAGGAGTTTTGTCTTCAGCCGATGGCACCTTTCGGAGTATAAAAGCCCTCCGGGTAATTTTTCAGGACCTGTTCTTAATTTTCCGGTGCTGGGGTCAATTCGATCGAGTCTCGGTGTGAACTTTTGAACATCGAGTTCTATTCTTTTAAAGGTCCTGATGTGATATTATTGGGTCCCGGTACGATTCTTCGGTCTCCAGGGGCGATTAGTTTTCCGGTGCCCTGACACGTTTTTCCAGTGTCCAACGGATTTTGGGGGGACTTTGACCCGTTTTATGGGGGGCGCAGAATGACATTCAGGTTGATAATTGATTTTTGGGGCAGCTGCAACCTTTGGGGTCCAGGCGCGACCTTTTTGGTCCCCAGTGAGAGTTTCAAGGGCTGCGACGCGACTTTTTTTTAGTCCAATTTAATATCTTGTGGCCCGACGTCATTTTCTTGGATCCCTAGCTCGAGTTTTAGCGACCCGGACACCTTGTGGGGGTCCAATGCGTTTTGGATGCTTTTGGTGTCATTATTGGGGCCCCAGAGTGATTATCCATGTCCTGATTGTTTTTCGCTGCCCCAACTTCATTTGTGTCCCAATGATACTGTTGGGGAACGGTACGACCTATCGTGCCCCTAGCGTGATTTTCATGGTCCGGGCGTGACGTTTTGGTACCCCTAGGCTAAGCGTGATTTTCAGGGGCCCTGGCCTGATCTTTTTGGGCCCATGTCGCGATTTTCAAGTACCCCGGCACGACTCCTACCATTTCAGGGGCTTCTTGCAAATTATAGGCCTCCTCTCGCGTCTTAGGGGTCTCGTCTCATTTACTGGAGCCCCTTTACCGCTTTTGGATGTCTCGTCGTGCGTCCTACCCTCCTCCATATTCAATGTTCATCCTCTCCCATTTTGGAGGGCCTCCTTCCACATCTTGGGGCCCCGTTAACATGGCATGGGGCTTCCTCTCATGTTTCAGGGGCATCCTCTGCCGAATTAGGGGCCCCCTGCCACGCCTCGTGAGCCTCCTCCTTTGTCCTCGCAAAGCTTGAGGGGTCTTGAGGGATCTTCAATTTTGGAAACCTCGCCTCCTTCCATACCTGCTACCTATCCCACTCCCATTTTAAGGGCCTTCTCTCATTTCCTGGGAATTCCTTCCGGTCGTCGGGGCCTAATTTGGCCCTGGAGACCTCCTATTCCGTCTTGAGGGACTCCTCTCGAGTCCGGCAGCGACCTCCTGTTCTCTTCTACAGGCTTTCTTTTTTTTCAAATTAGGGGCCTCCTCTCACGTCTTGGGGGCCTCCTGTTCTGCGTTTTCGTTCTATCTTGGCCCATTTTAAGGGTGTCCTCTTATCTCCTGGTGGACTCCTCTTCTCTCTCAGGTGCCTCCTTTTCCAAATTACAAGCAACCTTTCCTATCTCAATTACCTTGTCATTTCCTGGGACCTTCTTACCCGTCTTGAAGCCTTCTTTCTCGCCTAGGAGCCATCCCTCTTATCTAATGGCCCTTCTCTCCTATTTTATGGGCTTCCACATTCATCATAGGGTCTCATTTCCAATCTTATATTGTCCTCTTCCGAATTATGTGCTTCCTGCCACTTTTCGGGATCATCCTTTTCTATCTTGGTGGAACCTTGCCCGTTTTTGGGACTGCCTTTGCGTCTCCGAAACCTCATTTCATATCCACTGGTTTTCTCTTCCGCCTTAGGGCCTCTTCTCATTTTCTGAGGTCTCCCTTCCCGTATTGGGGCCTCCTTTGCAATCATGGGGCCTCCTTTACAATCCTGTGGCCTCCTTTGCAATCATGAGGGCCTCCTTTGCAATCCTGGGGGCCTCCTTTGTAATCCTGGGGGCCTCTTTTGCAATCATGGGGGCCTCCTTTGCAATCCTGAGGGCCTCCTTTGCAATCCTCGGGCCTCCTTTGCAAGCATGGGGGCCTCCTTTGCAATCCTGGGGGCCTCCTTTGCAATTATGGGGGTCTCCTTTGTAATCCTGGGGGCCTCCCTTGCAATCCTGGAGGCCTCCTTTGCAATCCAGGGGTCTCCTTTGCGATCCTGGGTCCTCCTTTGCAATCCTGTGGGCCTCCTTCGCAATCCTGTGGCCTCCTTTGCAATCTTGGGGGCCTCCTTTGCAATCCTGGGGGCCTCCTTTGCAATCATGTGGGCTTTCTTTGCAATCATGGGGGCCTCCTTTGCAATCGTGGGGCCTCCTTTGTAATCACGGGGGCCTCCTTTGCAATCCTAGTGGCCTCCTTTGCAATCCTGAGGGCCTCCTTTGCAATCCTGGGGTCCTACTTTGCAATCCTGGGGGCGTACTTTGCAATCCTGGGGGCCTCCTTTGTAATCCTGGAGGCATCCTTTGCAATCCTGGGGGCCTCCTTTGCAATCCTGATGGCCTCCTTTGCAATCCTGGGGGCCTCATTTGCAATCATGTGGGCCTCCTTTGCAATCCTGGGAGCCTCCTTTGCAATCATGGGGGCCTCATTTGTAATCACGGGGGCCTCCCTTGCAATCCTAGGGCCTCCTTTGCAGTCCTGAGGGCCTCCTTTGCAATCCTGGAGTCCTTTGCAATCCTGGGGGCCTCCTTTGTAATCCTGGGGGCCTCCTTTGCAATCCTGGAGGCCTCCTTTTCAATCCTGAGGGCCTCCTTTGCAATCCTGTGTGCCTCCTTTGCAATCCTGGGGGCCTCCTTTGCAATCCTGGGGCGTCCTTTGCATTCCTGGGGCCTCCTTTGTAATCATGGAGGCATCCTTTGCAATCCTGGGGGCCTACTTTGCAATCCTGGGGGCCTCATTTGCAATCCTGGGGGCCTCCTTTGCATTCCTGGGGGCCTCCGTGGCAAGTGTTGGCACTCTCTTGATTTCTGGGGCCTCCTATCTTCTCCAAGTGACTCCTTCTTCAAATTAGGGGCCTCCTCTCATGTCTTGGAGGCCTCCTCTCATATCTCGTCGGCCTCCTTGCTCACTTTTTTCCTGTGCATTTCCGTATAGGGGCCTCCTCAAATTTCAGGGGGGGGGGCGACTGCCCCCTCTGCCCCCCCGGTGGCGACGCCCTTGGCCATATGCAAGCATGGTTCCAACGACCTGGGATTATTTGCCAAACATTTGCGGTATCGGCACGAAGGATAGGATAGGATAGGATCCATATTTAAATGTTGGGTGTCATTTCTGCACTAAATTCTTCAACACATCCAGAAGCTGGCAGCGTCACGTACAGGTACATGTTTCGCGGCAAGCAGATGCAGTTCATCGCTTATCGATCAGTTTCCGCATCTGAATATGGACGACGACTCAGCGCCTGTCAGTGACGTTGTGGTCCCCAGCAGCTCGGACACTTCAGCAAGCACTTCAAACGACACGGTTACTCGGATTCCTGAGAAAGACGCTGAATGTTAGGGAGATGAGCGCGAAGCATCCACGGCAGATTTTATAATCGGAGTAGCCGCTTGGCGTCGGCAATTGTACATTATCATGTCCATGGGCATATCCATGTATATATTCAACATGAAAATGAAGTCCTCCATGAAGAACATCATGTAGTTCCTGACCACTAACACCCTCGACCTGTCAGTGGAGGCCAGGGTGGACCAAGAAGCCATGATAAGCATCTAGGATCTGTAGATCGGAATGCCCTCTGTCTCGGTTGACACGCCGACGCCACGATTGGGATCTAACGTTCCCGTAACTAACGTTCTTTTAAAATGTTCTATATACCTTTTAACATTGCAAGCTGTCTTATAGTTGTCTGCAATGCTCTTGGGTATTGCATTATTTGTACATCGTCCGAGTGCATCATGACACCTTGCGCCCAGTATGCGTAATGTACCAACTAATGCGTAATGAGTGCGTCGTAAAGCCACAACCACCAATCGGCATTCAGATGGTGCGAGGTACTGCGCGGATATTGTGTACCAGGTCTGATCCTGGAATGGAATGTACGCAACTCCAGGTACCCAGAAGCCTCAGGGTGAACGCTAAAGCTTCGGGGGCCGGTAATGTAGTGGTACAGCTGATCAGACAATCAGTGTAGATGGTATTAGGGTGGTAGGGTGCACCAGGTGAGGTAACACTATGCTAATAAGTGCTAGATGTTGTTAATAGGGTGGTATAGCTGACTGGGTTTGGTGGTAAAAGGGTGGTAGACAGTATCAAGAGCGATGCTACTACCATGGCAACAATTACTAGGGCCAGCAATGAGGTGCTATGATTGATGAGGGTTGGTAGTAAAAGGGTGGTAGACGGTACTCGGAGAGGTGTTACTGCATTGGTAAATAATACTGGGACTGGTACTGGGGTGATTTGGTTGACTAGGATAAGTGGCATTGGGGTGGTAGGCTGTACCATGCTAGATAATCTTACTGTGGTAAGCATTACCGGAAGCCGTGGCAATTTGGTGGTAAATGTTACCAGCTTACCATAGTAAAGCACTAGTACTTGGGTCGTTTTGATGACCAGGGGAGGATGGTACCCCGTGGGAAAAATTGACACTAATGCAAAACGAGGTACCCCTGGTAAAAATTTAAAATGTATCAGTGCATAACACACCACTCAGAAGTATTTAGGATTGCGACCGTCAATTACCATCTGCCGCGGTCTCCCATCAACAGCCAGGCTGCAACATCAAGATGTACAAATGCATGTGTGTGACCATGTCACATCCCCAACCGATCATATTACACCACTGTAACCTCAACCCCTTTACCAGTACCAGTGCCCTACTAGTAAGGGTACGCATGGGGTGGAATAAAGCAGCCGTCTTGAGCGATTTAAAATGGACCTCGATCCATGTCTCGTAGCGTTTCTAAACTGAAGTAGCAGAACAAATGTTGTCCATGTGGAATTGAGCCCATCGTCACCAACGTCAAACGAAAACTTTGCAGATGCATACTTGCTGCTTGCATTATCACAAACGCACACTTGCTACGTGGACTATCAATGTCGAAGTCGTACTGAGGGTGTGAGACTGCACAACTATCTAGGAAAAGAAGCCGGAACACATGGGCAGGGCAAAAGTAATGCCGGGAACAAAACCTGGCCACATGCGAGCAAGCATGGTTTCTGCAAATGAGATTGAAGCCGATTTCCTCAGTATGATGGCGTGCAATTAATTTCACGAGGACAATTGCAGTCATCCAAAATGACTGCTCACTTAATGGATCACCTGAAAATAGCTCAGGAAGGCGGATGCAACTGGGGCGGGACAGGAAGGCGGTGGCACAGGAAGGCGGTGGCAGTGCAACAGGAAAGCGATGGCACTGGGGATTTGTTCTCCTCTCCCATGGAAAGATGGCGCTTCTCTGACCGGGAAAGGCGCCCCTCTCAGGGGGATAGGTGCCCCTTGGAGGGGAAAGGCATCCCTTCAGCATGCTTGAATGCACCCCCCCCCGTCCTTCCTTCCACTCACGAACCCCCAACCAGCTCAACGAATTTGAGCTGAAGGCACCTCTCCAAGGACGTCCACAGTGGCACCACTTCGAGAACATGGTGTCCTTCCAGACGAGTGTCTCCTCCCCCACGAAAATTCCTGGATTCGCCACTGCAGGTGAGGTCATTCGCGCGTTGATAATACTCACAAATTCTTCTGAGCATGCACGGCACACTTGGCCCTTCAGCTGTTTCGGCGGACTGCAGTCTTCATCCGTTTCTTTCACGCTTACGTTTCGTAATCAGCAGCTGCAAAAACAAAATATGTAATGTAGCAGAGCGGATTTCGTCAAGAGAGGTGAGGAAACATATGGGGCAGGTGTGCCGAATTGTACAAGCTGCGTTAGAGAATACGCTACAAGATCTGCAAATTGTCAGAAGCATTTTTGATATGCTCATCGGGTTGAATACTTTTGTGGTGGCTTAACGGGACTGTCTAAACCGATCATTATTGTGGTGTCTTAACGGAATTGTCTGAACTGACCATTTTTGTGGTGGCTGAACGGGACTGTCTAAACTGACCGCTTTTGGTGGTGTCTTAATGGGACTGTTTGAGCTGACCATCTTAAAAAATCGCATTCCATAGAATATTTGACACTGGAAAGCATTGATGACGAAAGCAGAAAATGCAATTGATCCGTCCATCATCAGCATTTCACTATTCTCACTTTATTTCTCATTGGTTCACCTGGCATTGGTGATAAATAATACGACAAATAAACAAGTTGACACGACAAATCGTCGGAGGTGCGAAATTGATGGTTAGCCGTCCGAGCGCGAGAATGATGAAGCAAACACCTTTCTTTGAACAGAGATTGAGGAGAATTAAGAATAAATATTGCGATAAAAGATAGTACATTCCCAAATGAAAACGGAAGATCGGACTATGAGTAGGAAAATTAGAACATGAAATGTTGCATTATGCCGTGAATCGCTCCTGGAAGTTACGAAATAAAGGAAGTACCGTCTCGAACTTGATCTTTGAACAAAAATTATGAACATTTCAGTGGGGTAAAATGAGTTTTAAAAAATCTAACTTAAAAGGCCACACCTGACTGACCGCAGTGGAGAAATTAAACGCGGAAGGTTGCAACAAAGCAGTTATTACAGTTTCAAAAGCATGAGTGGGCGAGCCAAGCCGCTCACTCATAAACTTCATTGAAGGGTCGCTCAAATGAACTTGTGTACCATATGCACGAGAATAGAATGACCCGAGTTCCGCTATCGCTGATAATAAACTGGCTACTTTGGAGCTGTTCACCTTCAAAGTCAAGATTAACTCTTCGAATATAATTATTAGTTGCATCTATGCACTTGTGCGTGCAGTGATATCGATACCAATCTAAGAGCGGATGCCCTTTGTGATGGTGCAGGGACACCGATGCAGTTCAAATCATTATCGGTCATGCTCCCGATCGAGTGGGGCAATGATCACTAATGTGGCCGATTTTGGGATATCGATGCAGCTTGACTTAGGAAGCACCTGTACTGTGGTTGTGCTGAACCCACCGTACACAGTTCCTTTGACGCTCTCTCACGTTAATGTGTATGCAGCCCAACCGCTAATAGCTAAAGCAAAAATATGACACGGAAATTTGTATGCAAAGCTGCCACAATGTAACCAAGACCTTCAGCTTATTTGAAGGTCATTTGCCATAACCTCATCGCATGATTGCTTTTTTCTATTTTTTCCCCTAAATCTTTAGCGGAGGCAAAGTGCCATCTGCTAGAGATTGCTACGTTAAAGAAGGAATTACGTTAATCCGGCTTATGTGACATCCGGTTATATCAATTAGTCAAGAAAGGAGAGACGCCGTCAAACAAGAAACATGGCGTAGAGGGACGATACACGCATGGCATACACGTACATGTTCAGACATACATACATACAGACACTCATGACAATGGAAGGACATTTGGAGGGTGGACAGCTTCACAGCCTACGGAGAGGCTCCACTGCCCACCTGCAACCTGGATGGCGAAGCGGAGGCCTGTCACCCAGAGCGAGTCGTGGGATTCAGGCCCGACCTTGTATGTGTAGGTGTATGTTTCAAGTTAAAGCTTGGAAACCCCTAAAAAGGGGAAAACCAAGCTGCATGGAAAACCCGTAAGTAAATAACCAAGCGCAATTTAAAAGGAAATCCGTCCGTATTAGCCAAATTGGATCGGATCCTGTCTACCTAGTGTGAGATAACCTATATGTATGTGTTTTGCGACGACGGAGAGGAAGAGATGTGGAGCGGAGTCATACAGCCAGTACGGAGTGTGGCGCGTGTCATAACTTTTATCAGGCTAGCTTGGAAAAGGAAAGTGCGACGGAGACTTTATATCCGTTCGGAGAGTTTAGTGTCCTGTAGGAAGCGGAAGAGTAACTCAAGTAGTTCCGGGTGGTCACTCCCGAGGAGAGCTCGAAGCGAAAGTTGTGAGTGGATCTTGGCGACATACTGCATGATATAGCGACGGTGAAGAGCATATGCTGGACAGTCAAGTAAGATATGAGTGACAGTAAGGCGTACGTGACATGTGCTACAAAGTGGAAGGCGGTGAGGTCTATGAAAAATATATTTGCGTGTCAATTTGGTGTGTCCCAGGCGAAGTCTGGCGAGTACCTCCTCGTTCAGACGAGTGTGCTGGTTGTAGGAGGGCCAGCTGGAGAGTGTGGGCTTGATGGTGTGTAGGTGTGTGGTGTTGTGTGACCAGCAGGCCTGAATATACTTTTTAAACAGATTATTTGTGAGGGATAAAAGATCTCCGGGGGGACTGGGGCTCCGTTGTTATCGGTGAGGTCGATCGCCGCGCGGGCGAGACCGTCAACCCGTTCATTTCCCGGGATGCCCGGGATCCAGAGCAGGGTGAGTGGAAGGTGTGCGTGGTGGGCATTGTAGAGATGTCGGATGGCGTGGAGCGTGGGGTGTGTGGTGTTGTGTATTGAGGCGAGGGCGTCCACGGAGGATCGTGAGTCAGTGCATATTGTAGTAGGGGTAGTGATGTGTTGCGCAGTGATGTGTTGTAGGCAAGTGAGTATGGCGACTAGTTCTGCTGTGTATACCGAATGGTGAAGTGTTAATTTGGTTTGAACAGTGTCGGGCCCACCGCACCAGGCGGCTCCCGTACCATTGCTGGTACGTGAGCCGTCCGTGTAGAAGAAGGTGTGTTGTGGGTGGGCCTCTTGATATTCAAAAAACTTAATTTGGACTTCGATGAGGACGAGCAGGATTTTATTTTGCCGAAAGAGATACTCGAGTTTGGGGTGTTTCATGTGCCAAAATGGGAGCAGGGGGGGGGGGGGGGAACCCGGTCAGGGGTAACCTCCGGAAATTTCAGTGTGGATGTGAGAACCTGCTTCAAGTGAATGGCAATGCTGTATTGATTTTTGTTTTTGGAACGCCGAACCGAGGGTTTAGTCCATGCCACATTGGAGGGGTGATTTAGCTGTGTTGTTGTCCTGAAATGGTATCTGACGAGTTGTAGTGTTCTGCGTTGTTGTAGGCTAGGGAGGTTGGTCTCACCACGGAGGTTAGCGATAGGTGTGGTGCAGTGTGCTCCGGTGCAAGGGCGTCACCACTGGGGGGAGGGGGGGCAGGGGGGGGGGGGCGGTCGCCCCCCCTGCCGTCAAACAGGGGGGGCGCCCCCCTGAAATTTGAGGAGGCCCCTATCCGGAAATGCACAGAAAAAAGTGAGCAATGAGACCGAAGAGACACGAGAGGAGGCCTCCAAGACGTGAAAGGAGGCCCCTAATTTGAAGAAGGAGTCACCTAGGAGAGGATAGGAGGCCCCAGAAATCACGAGAGTGCCAACAATTGGCACGGAGGCCCCCAGGAATGCAAAGGATGACCCCAGGATTGCAATGGAGGCCACCAGGATTGCAAAGGAGGCCTCCAGGATTACAAAGGAGGCCCCCAGGATTGCAAAGGAGGCCCCCAGGATTGCAAAGGAGGCCTCCAGGATTACAAAGGAGGCCCCCGGGATTGAAAAGGGGGCCCCCAGGATTGCAAAGGAGGCCCCCAGGATTGCAAAGGAGGCCCCCAGGTTTGCAAAGGAGGACTCAAGGATTGCAAAGGAGGCCCCCAGGTTTGCAAAGGAGGCCTCTAGGATTACACAGGAGGCCCACAGGATTGCAAAGGAGGCCCCCAGGATTGCAAAGGAGGCCTCCATGATTACAAAGGAGGCCCCCATGATTGAAAAGGAGGCCCCCAAGATTGCAAAGGAGGCCCCCAGGATTGCAAAGGAGGCCTCCATGAATACAAAGGAGGCCTCCATGATTACAGAGGAGGCCCCCTGGATTGAAAAGGAGGCCCCAGGATTGCAAAGGAGGCCCCCAGGATTGCAAAGGAGGTCCCCAGGTTTGCAAAAGAGGACTCCAGGAGTGCAAAGAAGACCCCCAGGAATGCAAAGGAGGCCCTCACGATTGCAAAGGAGGCCTCCGGCCTCCAGGATTACAAAGGAGGCCGCCAGGATTACAAAGGAGGGCCCCAGGATTGAAAAGGAGGCCCCCAGGATTGCAAAGGGGGCCCCAGGATTGCAAAGGAGGCCTCCGGGTTGCAAAGGATGCCCCAGGATTGCAAAGGAGGCCCCCATGATTACAAAGGAGGACTCCAGGATTGTAAAGGAGGCCCTCAGGATTGCAAAGGAGGACATTAGGATTGCAAAGGAGGCCTCAGGATTGCAAAGGAGGCCCCATGATTACAAAGGAGGACTCCAGGATTGCAAAGGAGGCACCAGGATTGCAAAGGAGGCCCCCAGGATTACAAAGGAGGACTCCAGGATTGCAAAGGAGACCCCCAGGAATGCAAAAGGAGGCCTCCAGGATTGCAAAGGAGGCCCCAGGATTGCACAGGAGGCCCCTAGGATTGTAAAGGAGGCCCTCAGAATTGCGAAGGAAGCCCACAGGATTGTAAAGGAGGCCCCAGGATTGCAAAGGAGACCCCATGATTGCAAAGGAGGCCCCCCGGATTACAAAGGAGGCCCCCAGGATTGCAAAGGAGGCCCTCAGGATTGCAAAGGAGGCCCCTAGGATTGCAAAGGAGGCCCCAATACGGGAAGGGAGACCTCAGAAAATGAGAGAAGGCCCTAAGACGGAAGAGAAACCAGTGGATATGAGATGAGGTTTCGGAGTCCCCGAAACGGGTAAGGTTCCACCAAGATAGAAAAGGATAATCCAGAAAAGTGGCAGGAAGCACCTAATTCGGAAGAGGACGATATAAGATTGGAAAGAGACCCTATGATGCACGAGGAAGCCCCTAAATAGGAGAGAATGGCCATTAGATAAGAGGGATGGCTCCCAGGCGAGAAAGAAGGCTTCAAGACGGGTAAGAAGGTCCCCAGGAAATGACAAGGTAGCTGAGATAGGAAAGGTTGCGTGTAATTTGGAAGAGGAGCCACCTAAGAGAGAACAGGAGTCGACCAGGAGATAAGAGGCCAACCTTAAAATGGGAAAAGATAGAATCAAAACGCGGAACAGGAGGCCCCGAAGACGTGAGAGGAGGCCCCTAATTTGAAAAAGAAAGCCTCAAAAAGAAAAAAGGAGACCCCTGCCGGACTCGAGAGGAGTCCCTCGAGATGGAGTAGTAGGTCTCCAGGGCCGAATGAGGCCCCGACGACCGGAAGGAATTCCCAGGAAATGAGAGAAGGCCCTTAAAATAGGAGTGGTAGGTAGCAGGCATGGAAGGAGGCGAGGTTTCCAAAATTGAAGATCCCTCAAGACGGGTAAGCTTTGCGAGGACAAAGGAGGAGGCCCACGAGGCGTGGCAGGAGGCCCCTAATTTGGCAGAGGATGCCCCTGGAACATGAGAGGAAGTCCCATGTCATGTTAAAGGGGTCCCAGGATGTGGGAGGAGGTCCTCCAAAACGGGAGAGGAGGACCATTGAATATGGAGGAGGGTAGGACGGACGAGAAGACGTCCAAAACGGGTAAAGAAGCTCCAGGAAATGAGACGAGACCCCTAAGACGCGAGAAGAGGTCTATAATTTTCTAGAAGCATCTGAAATGGCAGGAGTCGTGCCGAGGTACTTGAAAATCACGACATGGGCCCAAAAAGATCCGGCCGGGGCCCCTGAAAATCTCGCTGAGCCTATGGGTACCAAAAGTTCACGCCCGGATCATGAAAATCACGCTAGGGGCACGATAAGTCGTACCGTTCCCCAACAGTATCATTTGGACACAAATGAAGCCGGGGCAACGAAAAACAATCCGGACATGGACAATCACTCTTGGGCCCCAACAATGACACCAAAAGCATCCAAAACGTATTGGACACCCACAAAGTGTCGAGGTCGCTAAAACTCGCGCTAGGGATCCAAGCAAATGACGTCGGGACACAAAAGATTACATTGGACTAAAAAAGTCGCGTCGCAGCCTTCGAAAATCTCACTGGGGACCAAAAAAGTCGCGCCTGGACCCCAAAGGTTGCTGCTGCCCCAAAAATCAATTATCAACCGGAATGTCACTCTGCGCCCCAAAAAATCGGGTCAAAGTCCCCGCAAAACCCGTTGGGTACTGGAAAAAAAACGTGTCATGGCACCGAAAAAAATCGCACCTGGAGACCGAAGAATCGTACCAGGACCCAAAAATATCACATAAGGACCTATATAAAAAATAGAACTCCTTCGGTGGCCGCAGTGACATATCAAAGGGGCAAATGGCCCCTCCCTCCTAAGAGGGATATGCTCCCAAGAATCGAGCCGAGGCCCCCAAAAGTCGCGCTGGGACAACAAAAATTCGCGTAGGGGCTCAAAGTAAATACGTCGGGCCCAGAAAACTCGCTCCGAGGCACGAAAATCTGGAACAGGAACCGCCAAGATCGAGTTGGGGTCACAGCTAAGTACAACGCGCCCCGCAAACTCGAACCGGTCCCACCAAATTTCGCGCTCGGACCCACAATTCGGTAGTACCAAAATTTCGCGCTCGGACCCATCGGTAGTACCAAAAATTTGGTCTGAGCATCAAAAATTAACGTCGGGCTGCCAACAATTGGCGTCTATGGCCCCACATAGGCACCGTGTGACCCCCAAAGTCCCATCGGTATCCGAAAAATAAAGCCGGAGCCCTCCAAAATCAGGAGGGATTGCAAAAAAGTCCGGGTCAGGACAATGGTTCTGGAGCACCGAACATGTCATCAGATGCCTTGACAAATCGCGTACGGCATCGAAAAACATACCAGAGCTGGAAGAAAATCGAGGTGAAATACAAAAACATGGCACCAGGGACTCGAAAAATCAGGGCGGGATTCGGAAGTTAAAGAAAATTCTGAAGAGATCCACAAAAATCGCGTTGAGCCCAGATAACTGGCGTTGGGTCCCGGAACCACGCGCCTGGGCGCGATAAGTCGCGCTGGGACCCAGAAAAATCGCACCGAAACCTCAAAATCGTACTGGGGCCCCACAAATGTGTGTCAGAAGCCCCAAATAAACAGCGGGACCCTAAGAGCACAACGGGGACCGAAAATGCGACTGGCCCTTCAAAGCGCAGTCTCGTAAAAAGCGGCAGGGTCCGAAAACATGCGTTGTAGCCATAACTACATATATATACCGGGAACACTAAAAAAACAAAAAACAAAAACACCGGAAGCTCTCAAGGCACATAGGGGCCATATGACCGCACAAGGACCTGAAAAGAGGCTGGGGCCGCAAAAAGCAACATGATCCCAAAACGAACAAAAATACCGGGCACTAAGTAAACACATCGAGATCTTTGAAAGCGCCCCGACAACGAAAAAAAATATTCGGTGCGCAAAAAAGCAACAAACCCTAAAACGAGCAGGGGTTTCGACAATGCGTTGGACCTCTAACAAAAATGAATTGGAGCCTTAAGACACATCCGTAGACGAAGAAATACGAAACGGGTCCAAAGAAGTACACTCAGGCAGGGCTTCGGTTCGGTAGCCAACCTGGAAGCATGTTTAATCAAAGATATGAGGTGCATCAAAGCTCAGCGGGTATCCGCATTTCTTCACCATAAAATATGGTAAGAAGGGAACTAATGATCGAATTTAATTTATCGAATTTTCGCAGCGAACGCCCATACGAAGCATTTGAACACGTCAGATATGGCGCAAGTCTATCATGTGGCAGCAATTAACAAAGCGTAGGAGGCCCAGCAGAATCCGTAGCATCGCACGAAGTGTGGCGAATGCGCCGAATGCGCAAGATGGGTGTGCACGTGCACTAACGTTGGCGTCGTGGCGACCGGGCACTATGAACTGGAATGTCTGAAATTGGGAAATTTTACATTTTAAAGTGATTTGTGCAGGTGTAATTTCAGCAGTGCGAGGTGACTTGTCAAGGAATACCAAAAGAATACATTTGAACAGGTTGTGAGAGCTAGGGTTGAAATCCGACGAATCAGAAACGATAGTGGTAGATTAGGCCCCTCTACAGGATAATTCAGGTGATCACTAATTATTTTATTTAAAAAGTTCCCCTTTGACAAAATAGTGGTCGAAATCGGAAGACTATATTCAGTAGTTGGACCCCCTCAAAATACGTTTGCCCCCTCCCCTTCACGCAAATATGGGTGCGTCACTGGTCTCCCAATAATTTTCAGAACTTACGCCCATGGAGCAAAGCCAACATTGCGGGGATAAATTCCCCTCACAAGCATACAAAACAACACCGATGCCCCATATTAAATGGGAGGAATGATGTTTTAAAATGTATTTTCTTCCTACAAAGTTGTCTTCTGTGATTACAGCCTGCATGATTAGAGCTTCCCAGCTTCAGTACCTTCTCAACGACATATTTTACAAAACGGTACAGCACAGCGATAACCATGGGCGTGACGGCGTGGAATTCGAAGGTTTTGCATTATTTATGCATTGGCATTGTTACATTGTTGCATTGCCATTGAAGCATGGTTGTTCAATGCTTGTTCTTGCCGTGAATTTATTCGCGGAGTATTTATTAGTTTAGCTTCTGTGCCAAGTGCCTTGCAGCCAGCACCAAATGTTATGAAAAAAATTAACAAATCCCTAAGATGACGATCAGAAAACCAATTCAATCCACTTCTCGTTGTCACCTTCGTGAAATTGTTGTCCTGGGACTGATAAATGATCGTTTAAGTTTGTTTATGGGATCAAGCTGATGGGACTGACTGACAGTAGTGATGAACCTAGCTATATTCAGTTAAACTTGGTGAACAAAGAAGTGGGTTGATCAATGGGAGATATCTTTAAGATATGCTCAGCACGAGCCCTACCAGCTCGCTACAATCTAGAGGCCAGCGGGAAGATTCTCCTCGTCGATAAAGCATAAAGATATTGGTTTGTTTTGGCACTGACGTATTTATCTACATTTGCTTATTTATACCCTGGTATGGCTCGGTTCTCAGCGAAAAAAAAGATTCGTGCTATTGCGCTTTGCGTAAATTATAGACCATGCCAAGAACAAACAAGACATCAATATGAAATCATGTTCCCATTCGGGAACCATACTAAGAGCCTAAAAAGCAAGAGGAGGCCCTAACACAGTGGAGGCCCCTTTTCGGGGAGCAGGAGGCCCCCTATCAACATTGCCCCACCTGGAAGAATTTCGTGGCGACGCCACTGCTCCGGTGATGAGGCGTAGTGCATGGTTTTGTGTGCATTCCAGTGACTTGGTGAGTGTTGGGGATATATTATCGAAGATAAACGCATTGTATTCCAGGATTGAACGACTCAGTGCAATGTACATTTTCGTAAGAGTCGTCCTGTCTGCACCCCAGTCGCGACCGCAGATGCAGCGCAGGAGATTGAGTCGAACAGCGCAGCGCTGTTTAATATAGGTGATGTGGGGGCTAAAATAAAATCCTTTGTCGAGGATAATTCCGAGATATTTGAAAGAGGTTTGGAGGGGGATAATTTGATCGCGAAAGCGGAGCGGTTTGAGAGGCGGGATGTGTCTGGGAAGCCGGGAAAAGAGCATAGTGACCGATTGGGTGGGGGAGATCTGTAGACCCCAGAGGGAGCACCATGAATCAATGTGATTCATGGCCAGTTGTATAAAGTGATTAGCCGAATCTTCCGATGGGTGTGTACACCAAATGGCCAAATCATCGGCATAGAGATAATATTTTAGAAGGGGAGAAATTTGGGGAAGTTGTTCTAATACGTCGTTGATCATAATAAGGAAGAGGGTTGGAGATAGGACGCTGCCTTGCGGCACGCCTTGGTCAAGAGTGTGGGGCCGGGAATGAATGTTGCCGCAGCGGACGACGAAGGAGCGATTTTCTAGAAAATTGGTGATAAAGGTGGCCATTCTGCCCTTGATACCAATGCGGTGTAATTTAATTCGAAGGTCAGAACTATGTACTTTGTTAAACGCGGATGTTAGGTCTAAAAAAAGGGCGATGGTTTCGGATTTTTTCCCGAAACCACGCTGGATTGAGTCCACAATTTCGATCAGGTTGTCAGTGGTGCTTCGCCTTGGTCGGAAGCCGCTCTGGAAGGGGGATATAATTTTGTTGTTTTCTAGATAGACTCTGATTCGTCCATTGACCATGCGCTCAAAAATTTTGCAAGCACAACTAGTGAGAGAGATAGGACGATAGCTAGAGGGGAGATGTCGAGGTTTAGAAGGCTTAGGTATAGGAATAATGATACCAGTAGACCAAGAAGGTGGAAAAGTGCCGTCAATCCATAATTGATTTAGCGCCGAGAGGAGGTTATCTTTACCCGAGTCAGAGAGATTTTGAAAGAAAAGATATGTCAGGTGATCAGGTCCAGGTGCCCTACTGGCTACCTTGGAGAGGGATAATTTCAATTCATAGGGGGTAAAGGGTGCGTTGTAGGGTTCGGTGTTGTCTGAGTCGAAGTGGCAAGTAGCAGTGCCGAAATTGGGGGGTGAGACTGAGGTGGGATGAGATTATCAATTTCCTGGGAGAAAGATGGCCATTTCACTTTGCGAACGTTCCAGTTGGGCATACAAAAACGGTCTCTAGACTGGGCTGAGCGTTCGAGGTGATGTGGATTGGGAAGTGATCACTAAACAAGGGATCGGGTTGAACGTGCCAGGAGAAAAGGGGAGAGATAGAAGCCGAGGCTAGGGAGAGGTCAATGGCAGACGGACGGTACGGGGCGTTGTCTGTGTTGTGTGTGGGTGTTTGGTCGTTTAAAAAGAACATGGTGTGGGTGTTGAGGAGTGTTTCAATATGGTGTCCGCGCTGGGATGTGGTGTGACAACCCCATGCCTGGTGGTGAGCGTTGAGATCGCCCAGCACCAGACGGGGATGTGGGAGAAGGCCAAAGAGAGTGGTTACAGAGGATAGAGATAGTGTATGCGTAGGAGGAAGATAGAGGGAAAGTACAGTAAGTTCTAGTTGTGCAATTTGAACGGATACTGCAATAAAATTTAGGTTATTGGGAATTGAGATAGGGCGATGAAGAAGGGTGTTTGAGACGAATAAGGCTACCCCGCCGCCGTGGGATGTAGAGTTTATGTTTTGGGAATAAAGAGTATAGCCGAAGATGTTAAAATTATACGGATCATTGTCGCGCCATCTAGTCTCCTGAACGGCGGCAATCGATGGTTTATTTCTGATGATATATTCATTGAATTCTTCCCAATGGGATATGAGGGACCTCGTATTCCATTGGAGCAAGAATTCAGTGGTGGGTGTCTGCATTAGTGATGTGTTGTGTGGTGATCACGCCCTCGCAGGCGTGTGTGTGGCGGGGAAGGCACGGTGTAATCGTCTGTTTCGCATGAAACTGACGAACCAGGTGAGGTGGAGGCCTGCTCTGGATCCTCGGGTGGTTCAGGGCGCGGGGACCGGGAGCGATGGCGGGACTCCGGGGACTGAGAGGGGAGGTGGCGGCACTGAGGGGGCGGGGTGGACGAAGCCCTTGCCTGTGCTGGCGGGGCGGCTCGGTGGCGAAGGAGGGGGGGGGGCGGGCGACAAAGTGGCCCGCGGCTGGGCGCGTGGCCTGAGGCGGGACGGCCTGTTGATGGTGAGGGTTCCGGGTGTCAGAGGGTCCGGCGACAGGGGCAGGGGGGCCCGCTAAGGGGGCCAGGCGAGAGGCCAGGGGCAGGGGAGGAGAGTGTAGGCTGGGGTCGTGCGGTCCGAAACGGAATCCCTTGAATTCCACCGACAAATCGCCCGCTGTCGTTGCCAGTTCTGCAATTCGCGAACAGATGGGCGCCAGCCATTTCGTCATCACTGCGTGTGTGCTCACGCGCCGTCGACACCAGCTATAAAACGCCCACCTGACGCCCGCCGACGTCACACGTGATCCCACCGTCGGAGCGTTGCCAGAATGGCGCTGACCAGGGCCTTCGGCGTGACGCTGCTTGTCCGGATCGTGATGTCAGGAGGGTCGCCACCGCCAGTGCAGCCGCCGCCGCCGCTCGAGTTCGGGTCGGTCGAGCTGCACAACAGGTGCGGCGGCACACTCGGCGCGTGCAAGACGTACGGCGCCGTCTGCCTATACGGCATCTGTGAGTGCCGAAAGCCTCGCTACGCCAGTGACAATCAGTGCCCAAGACACGGCACGTTCGTCGTGGTGGTTCCCGCCCGCTTGCCCTTCAGCAGAGAACTGCCGAACATGCCTGTGACCGGCACTGATCAGGCTGCGTGTCAGAAGCTGTGCGCCGTCAAGTCAGATTGCAATGCCTACATAACCGATGTGAGTGCGAATAATTGTGTCATGCACTTGGAAGGCGCGACGAGTCAGTCCACAACGAATGAGGATATCGCTGACGTGGACAGCAAAACGGCGACAATGTTATTATCTGGTGTAGAAGTGAAGGCGGCAGTCTTTGTCAGCCTGATGTCCGACGGCTTGATGCCACTCGAATTTCACCAGAACAGCGAGGGGGAAATCTTGAAGCAGCTACCGCCGCTGACCGCACGGATTGCCGCGCACCAGTGCGCCTTGCTTAACTCCGTCCTGCTGCCGCCGGTCGACTTCGGGCCCGGCTATGGCGACCCGAACGGCTGCGCCACTGTCGGCTTAGACGCCCTGCTGGTCGACGGCGAATTCTTGGCGAGCGACTCTGGCGCGACCGACGACCTGCTCTGGGCGGCCGGCAGCCCTCACGCGGGCGAGGGGCGCGCCTGCACCTGCATTACGCGCGACGGCTCGCTGTACGACAATAAGTGCAGCGAGCCGCGAGCGGCGATCTGCAGCTTCGTCGGCCTGAACCTGGCGTTCGAGCGGCCCAGCTGGGTCAACCAGCCGGGCGCCGCGTCCAACGGCAACGACGGCGACCTGAAGACCACGCCGCTGCTGGCCGCGTGTACCAGCGGCGACGCCCTGCTCGACTACCAGTGGACGGTCGACCTCGGCGCCACCTACCAGGTCGTCGGCTTCCAGTACGTGGCCGGTGGGTGCTGCGGCGCGAGCCAGAGCGGCACCGAGGTGCGCGTCGGGCGCCACCCGCGCAACTTCGACGACAAGACGTCGTCGCGCTGCGTCCTGCTGGACGGGCAGTTCGTCGCTGACAACTGGAGTCGGCTGGTGCGCTGCACCACGCCGGCCGTCGGTAGGTATGTCAGGCTCAGCCGCGCCGGCGCCATCGACTTCGCCGAGTTCCAGGTGTTCGGCACCTACCTTGTCGAGGCGGATTATGTCCCGCCAGCCGATGAAGGCTGACACGAGTTGATCGGTGGACCACTGCGTCTGGGCGGCGCTGGCTGCCCAAATGTGTGCTCAGCTCGCGCCCACACGTCTGCGTTGCTGTCGACTGCTCGATCATGGATTGCGTCGGCGCAGATGCGCCGTGTGTGCAACTGTTGTGCGCCTTCCGAATTCTTGAATTTCGTGTCCTGAATTGCGACTTTGCAGTGTTGCTGTGCTTATTGTGCCTCACGACCTGTATATTGTTGCACGATATCCAGAATGGCCAGACATTGTCCGATTCGGTTCTGTAGTATGACTCTAGCTACATTGTGACATTAATATTTTTAGTTATCGGTGTTCTGTTATTAGAGTATAGCTTCCTTCAACCTGGCATGATAAAAATACACACCCAATTGTGTTTCTAGTCCGAATGAACTGTCAATAACCGGCATTCTCTGATAACATGAGCGTTATCAATTCAAAGCACCTCATCGCATTATCCTAGATCGTCACGCTATACCAGCATGTTTATAGTTCGAATAGCGATGCAACCTGGGCTTTCCGCCGCGAGATGTTACAGCTTTAGCTCCCAAGCAGAGGCCGAGGTCGTGGTCGAGGCCGAGAAGTATTTTGCATTTAAACGGAAGCATATTTTGACATGTTCGAAGTTGTCCTATTAGAAAACAAAAATATCCAAACTCAGTAAACCTCGAGGCTTCAAAGCACAATTCTTAATCTATAATCGCATTAGCCTCCATCTCTTTTGCGCTGCTGGATCTGAGGTGAATGTACAGCCAATGCCGAGATCACCAAGATATAAACTATGGATTTTTATTAGCAATTTTGGGAAAAATCCATGGTTCGTCCAAAATTCGGGTCGGGAAGATTAAGTTCGTAGTCAGTTAAGTATAGTTCGTCCATGATACCTGTGGTATTCGCTCCTCCACCTGTAAACGAGAGGAGCAAGGACCACAAATTATGACATGAGAGACATGAGACATGAGACATGAAAATTAACATCGGGCGGCGGGCGTGTAACGCACGCAGACATTTCCAACACGTTCGGCCAGCGTCGGCTTTGCCCGTCTGTCGCCTACCAACTTCCATTCTTCACATATATTTGTAAAATACATCAAATTGCATCACCATGCAAAGTTCCAAAAGTTTGTAATGCCACCGGGAAATTGGCAGGACTATGTCCTTGCCAACTCTATGCGCATACGGAAGTAATTGCGCATGCATAATCCGAATATGTAATGTGCGACATGCGACATGCGCGCCGGTATGACGGTATGTGCGACAGGCAACATGCGCGCCGGTATGACGGTATGTGCGACAGGCGACATGCGCGCCGGTATGACGGTATGTGCGACAGGCGACATGCGCGCCGGTATGACTAGTGTGTTGGCGCAGTCGGGGGTGCAGCAGACGTAGTTTTGTTGGTGGTGGTGTTGGTGGTCATGGCCGAGTGCCGAAACGGCACCCTCAGTATTGCGTGTGCCATTCAAAACGTTGTAGTCAGGTGTGCCGCATAAGGGAACAGTTGTCAATCCTCACTGGTTCCATTGGCTCGCGTTGGTGACTGTTAAAAGCATGGTGTTGCTGCTTCCCAGAAGTATTCTTAGTATTATGATGTTGTAAAAACTGATCAGTAAGATGCCAAAATTAGTATATTTTTCGTTAAAATGTGGCCTGAGCAATGAACGAGCTTTCGGTTTGACACCATTAAACGGTGTCAAACCGAAAGCTCGTTCATTGTTTAGGCCACATTTCTATGAAAATATACATTTTGTGTTCAATGTTCACACAAAATGTTACACGTGTGGATTCAACAAAAGTCTACTAACGACGAGACATTCGGCCGCGTTGTGTATGCTTCCCTGTATCGATGGATGTTTTGTGCATGAATACATTGATCGAAATGGAAAAATAATAATAATCGAAATATGCAAGCTGTGAACTAGACTTGGCCCCAGGCGCCATTCATAATGCGCGACTGCCTGAAAATGTGCGAGCACGCTGGCGGCGCCAATTATCTACTGTGTTCATTTTGAGAAGCACGTGGCCCTTCAATGCTGAATATACCCCCCCCCCCCCTCCCCTCCCAGAAATGGTAATGACCGTGTGTGAAAGTTCCCATTCGAGAAAAATGGAAAATGGGCCCTGCTCCTCCAGGAGGCTAGATGGGACTAGAAGGGTGAGTAAAATATATCATTTTCCATGGAAGCTGTGATGCAAACAGCAATGTATGACAATGCATGGTTCCTATGACTGTACATGAAGAAGCCCACAGGTTTCATGTGGTGCCCATCGGCAGCGAAGAAGCCCACAGGTCCCACAGGTCCCACAGGTCCCGCAGGTCCCAGGAGGTGTCCATTAGCAGCGCGACCAGTGGGGAGGGGGCTAATAGTCTATTTCGCCCCCGTCGTGTCAGAGGGATCCACATTGCGCACGCGAAGCACGCCGAAATTGAGCCTTCTGCACGGACAGGAGACATAATAATTCGCGCAGGGGTTCCACAAACGCAATGAGGCCCCTAGAAAGTGCTGGAGGCCCTAGAAATGGGCCTAGCCCCACGCAGGATGTGTTGGGAACCATAAAGGCGTGCGATGGTCCTTATGAAGCACATGAGACCACTCAAAATGTTCTGGAGCCCCATGAACTATGCTGGAGCCCATGGAAGCGTGCCGGGCCCCTTAAAATGCACCAGGGTCCCTTAAAACACCATGGGACGCCTAACGTCCACACGCAGTTACCCACAAAATGACCGGGACCACAAAGGAACTCTGGGGCTTACCCACAGTGCTTTGTTAGAACTCCAGGGGGTTAATAAAACGTACGACGATCTTGTATAGCATCAGGAGCTTCTAGAAGCGTAAAGGGATTTGAAATCGTGTTGGGGCTCTAAAACGCGTACGTGTCCCCGTAGTACACCGGAAGTGCTAAAAGCGCCACAGGAGTCCGTATAATGTTGCGAATACCCAGAAACATGAACTGGGGAGCAAAAAAAAGAAGCACACCGAGAAGATTTTTGTGAAGCACCCGTACCCACAAAAGCTTACAGGAGCCTCTGAAGTAATCTAGGGACCTAAAATCGCACCAGGATCCTCTTAATCTACCGGGGAACTAAAGACACACTTGGGGCCCAAACATGCGCTGGGTCTTAAAGTGTGCCCGGAGTCAGAACGCGCCGGAACCCCTCAAATGCATCAAAGGTATAAACTCTAAATGTATTAATATAGCGCGATGGCCCACAAAACGTGCCGAGGACATGCGAACGCTTCAGGGTCCCTAGGTACGCACTGGGCCTCTAAACCGCATCGAGGTCTTTAACAAGCACTGTGGGTGCCAGCAATGCGCCAGTGACCTCGAAAAGAAACACAAATCCCATATTTGTCGTTGTCCAAGTAAATACTAAAGGGAGGTATGTGTGCTTGTTCCCATTGTACGTGCACAGTGTTATTATTTTGACGTGATGTACAGAAGAGTCTCATTGTGGATGATTGTCAAAACATGTCATGTCGTAGCAGGGGTGTAGGATCATATTCAGTTGGGAGGGCTCCAGCCCCCCCCCCAACTTTGGAAGTCAAACCCATGAGAAAAGCTCAAGCAATGCTGCATAATTATCTAGTACGACATACTACATGTATTCAACTTAAGTAGGTGTAAGATTGCCCAAAATTTGTAATAAGTGGTGACGATATTCTCGCCGTTCTTTTAAGTATTCTTTAGTATTGGGGGTGAATGTCCCCTTTGATAAATTAAAGCAGTACAAGCAATCCTATTTTAAGTTTTCTCAAATCGATAATCACACTGGCCATTTAGCACTGATCGCAATGTGGAGCTTGCTATGATGGTTGCATGTTGTTTCTTTTCGTACTGCTTTTAACGTTACGGACCGAGCCGCTCATTTAGCGTTCTGAGCCGGTTCTAAGCGTTAACCGGGACCTGGGACCGGGAAAACTAAAATTCGACGCCTGGTTCCAAGTGGAACCAAGCTATCGCTATAAGATGCACTACTCCTTGTGGCCGTAGTAGCCGTACTTAAGAGGCCAATTTGCATGAAAGATTTGCATGCAAGCCGATTTTAACATTGAACGTCCGTGAAAGTTACACGCAACCTGATCTTATTTAGTCCTCACCTTGGCGGTGTAATCATTTTCAAATTTCAACGCCCACTTTCAAGTAGAGCAATAGCTAAGGCAACTGCCAAAAATATCCGGGATGTCGTACTACTGTAACTTTACAGGCCAAATTGCATTGCAATTTGTTGCTGTAAATTGCCAAAATGCTTACTCGATGCTATAGTTCAACCAATTAATCAGAGATTGCACACCTTTAACGTGATATATCACAAACATTTCGATATTCGCGAGCACACTACACACTGGCGGATCTAGCCCACCGGTTTGGGGGGGGCAACTTTCGGTTTTCGGCGTCAGCCCCCTCCCCCTCCTCCAGTGACGTACCTAGGAATTGCATCAGGGGAGGGGTCGAACCAGTGTTAAAATAATGGTTTTTCGTTAGGTGTGAGATGTCGAAACGAGTATAGTAGGATGTCGAAATGTGTCACGAAAGTATGCCAATCAAAATACCATTTCAGCACTTCAAACTCAATTTTGAGCCAACAGTGTACTCTTAAGTGCATGTTTTTCGTTTAATTTGTGGGACAGCTAATATAGGGATGCCTATACCAACGATAACGATTGCGATGCCATGCTATCTGCGATGCCATGCTATCAGCAGATGGCATTGCTTAACAGACTTCATCATACATTTTCTCTGTACCTGTAATTGTGTTACGAGATGCTTGTGTATCACAGTCCATAATGTTAAGCATAAGCATGATACGAAATACTTTTAGAAATGAGTCACGTGACTTCATAAGCACACATCAACATGCATGATGTCGATACTTCTTTGGAAAGGATGTCCATTCAGTTCTCAGAAAGTGGTATATTCCACCCTATTTCACGAATAATTTATCACTGGGTCGAACGGATTTGGAGGGTGTCCATTCTCCCACTATTTTTGGTTAAAAGCAGCGGATTTCGACCACTATTTGGCAAAAGGGCCCATTTAAAAAAAAATAATAATAAAAATACAAATAAAATAATAATTGACAAGATAATTTCCTATGTAGGGGCCCCAGCCTATCTCCACCGTTTCTATGTTACCGGATATTTGGTCTTGTTTACCAAAACGTTCACGTTCACGTTCAACGTCTTGTACCACGTCAACGTTCGTGCACGTGTACACACTGGCGGATCCGATTTTGTCAACTCTTGCTGTAAGCAGAACTAGAGCAACATGGAACCCTCGATGTGTGTCAGAATCTACTATGCTACCATACTGGCTTCCAAACAATTATTTTGAATTTAAAAAAAACCTTCAAAATTGGAGATTCTTTCCTCCAGACGCCATTTTTTTAACCTCGGCAAAGGTTACTGCACTTTAATTTAGTTGACTTCTGTTGGTTTCGGGGGCCAAAAGACACTATGCCCCCCCCCCCCACCCTTTAAGGGCCGGAGGGGCCATGGCCGGAATGGTCCCTGCCTGGATCCGCCAGTGACACTACATACATTTGTTTGCAAAATGTGTAATTGGTGTGCGGCAGCCATAAGATGACACACCTAATTACCATGATACGCCTATAAATTATGGGATGGCTTGAATTATACTGCATGTTTTGGCAGAGCTTAAAAATAAATAGGCCTGTACGATTGTACAATAAATTAACACCTATTAAGCCTTCTCTCATACTATGCTGATTTGGAAATATGCATAATCATTTCAAGTTCGTCACAAACAAAGTCACGAGAAGATAGTTCTGACCTCAGGATTGCTAAACACCTTACATACCTCAGTCTTTTCGAGGAACATTTCCAATTCAAACTCGGTCTAGCATGCCTAACACTGAGAGCAATTTAAAACATCCTCTGGCTACTTACGTCAATCATAATACTCGCTATCTCCACACATCAATGAAGGAAGGACGCATGGCACACGTACAATCAACAAAGGTGGGACGCCTCAACATATGGCTCCAGCATAAACGCACTACAGCGAATGTCGCACGCGCGCCAGAAATGTAGAAGCCCGCCTGCAGGGAAGGGCAGACGAAAATTCACACATTACCAATATATTCCACTCATGATCGCTCAGAAATCCACTAAAGTTTGAACTTGTTGACTTCTTGCGAGATATGTACAGTACGGATTGAGGAAAATGAGACACGGAATGGAAGGCATGATAAATATTCGTGTAATGTTTGGCTATCTGCTCAAGAAGTTGCTTGATATAATAATAAATATATAATATCCAGCAAATGGTCCTTCAAACAATCGGTCCCTAACGATCCGTTTTGATGGACGGAAATTTGAAGTAGCATATATAAATATTATAAAAACAATAATTAATTTAGGCACAATGCGAAGCGAAAGGGGAAGAAGTCGTTTCGGCATTAAGTGGATTCTTCATATTCGCCAGTAGTTTTTCGATTAACCATTTCTTGATTATTTTGTTCCTGGATAGTCTAAGTTCATGGAAAACTTGAAAAAGGAACAGGAACATCCATGAAATTAATGTTTTTTTCAAGATCGCAACATAAAGTGGGCCAAATCCGGGGAGAAATTGTTATTTGGGGGCATCCTGGGTTGATCAACCCATGGGGCTGAGCCCCCAACTGATCTTGTGATCCTATACCCCTGTGGCGTAGGAGGGTTGTTCGCGCCATACTGAATGCGGACAGTTTCTAGTACATAATCACTGGGTGGACAAATTGGCAAAAAGGTCGCTTATGCTCAGGAAAAACGGCACCTTTCTGAATAATAATGGGACAATTAGGAGGAACGAGGCAAAACGGTCACGACTGGGTGTAGAAATCAAAGGACTGGGTAAAAATCCCCACTCAGTTAACATGCTGCAATGACTGAACGTTAATTCGCTCGATTGGGTGTCACTGAGCAGGCAGATGGTGAGAGCACAGCGAACACAATAAATGTTATAATGTGCACTTATAATATTTTGCTTGAGGCGAGCTGCCTAAGCCAAGAAGACATAGGTGGACTATCTAACGTTAACACATTTCATGCGATATTTTGTTGTAGCTTTCAACGAGTTCCGGTATCAATATAGTCTGTTCAATTAAAATAAGCTGAGCAAAGTGGTGATGTAGGAGCTGGTTACATGTGACGATTTGTTTTAAGGAGTGCTTTCAGAGGAACAACGGCTTGTTTTTGACGTCATGAAGCTTCGGAAGGTGGTGGTAGTAACCCTAAATTTGCCATGTGGAGGGTGAAAAGCAATCAGGACCAAGCCACCATTATTGTGGAATAGTAGCTAGGCACCGCCAAAAACGCAAAATACGAAAGCTTTAGAGTCACGTTTTCTATGTGTATTTATGAAAGACATCATTCGCCCCATTTAGAAGTTGAAGTGTGAAAATAAGCTACAGCAGTATAAAGTGCATAATCTCACCTAAAACAACTTGAAATCTACCGACATCACAGCAGACGAACAACCATGACAAACATTTGCGCGATCCAATCCGGCATTCCCCGTAGTTGCCAACCCACGCTCAAAACCCATCCACCCTGTCATGCACTCTTGTATTGCTCAGCGTCGCTACTCCAGCGCACAACACGCTCGCAGGCAAACTGCATGCAATCACTATGCGATGCTATCAACGACGCGGTAATCATGCACCGGTATTTTCTGACGTGTTTGCAATATTGCAAGTTGGTCACCGCCGCGCATTCCAGACGACACACGAAGAATAACAGCGAACCATCGGGGGAGGGGGCGAAACCCAGCGTGGCGACGGCTATAATGACGAGCTGTCCGAGCGTAACGCGTGCTGTACGTACGCAAGCAGCTTGCTTGGAACAAATGTTATGAACACTTCATTGGGATATAATCAGCGGCGCAGCCAGAATTCGTTCTTGTGGAGGGTGGTCATCTGAGGAGAATCCTCCCTACTTAGTCCCTCTCCCCCACTTTTGCAATGCTGGTCGGATTCTGGGCACTTTGCGTTCAACGGGTCTCTCTCCCACTCCATCTCCTTTTCTTTTTCTCTATTTCTTTCTCTATATCTTCCTCTTTCCCTTTCTTTTAATTTTTTTATTTTTATTTTCTCTTTCTCTGTCTCTGTCTCTGTCTCTGTCTCTGCCTCTGTGTCTGTCTCTGTCTCTGTCTCTGTCTCTGTCTCTGTCTCTGTCTCTGTCTCTGTCTCTGTCTCTGTCTCTGTCTCTGTCTCTGTCTCTGTCTCTGTCTCTGTCTCTGTCTCTGTCTCTGTCTCTGTCTCTGTCTCTGTCTCTGTCTCTGTCTCTGTCTCTGTCTCTGTCTCTGTCTCTGTCTCTGTCTCTGTCTCTGTCTCTGTCTCTGTCTCTGTCTCTGTCTCTGTCTCTGTCTCTGTCTCTGTCTCTGTCTCTGTCTCTGTCTCTGTCTCTGTCTCTGTCTCTGTCTCTGTCTCTGTCTCTGTCTCTGTCTCTGTCTCTGTCTCTCTCTCTCTCTCTCTCTCTCTCTCTCTCTCTCTCTCTCTCTCTCTCTCTCTCTCTCTCTCTCTCTCTCTCTCTCTCTCTCTCTCTCTCTCTCTCCTGAATAGGACATTGATTCAAGCTTTCCTGAAAGAAATGATGATCAATTAGGAGGGATCTTCCTGGGTGAAATTCAGTGGAAAAGTTATTGTCAGGTTTAGATGCAAGTACAACGTGGAAGGTTCTGAAAGGTACCCTACTTCAAGGTCACGATAGGCTCATTCCCATTTAATAAACAATAATTACGCAGATTGGACGCCCTTCGTGGCTGAGAAGAGAACTAAAACAACTGCTGGTGTCAAAGAGGCAAGTCTTAAAAACAACTAAAATACCTTAGTTCCACTAGCATGGAAGCATCTGCTACATAGCTAGAAGGACAGTTCGGTGTAGTAAGGCCAGTGGCACATCCAGGATTTGGTTCAGGGGGAAGGAGCGGTTATCTGAAGAGTAAGTTGAGAAGGAAGCCGGCTGCACAGGTGTCCGTCGTCACCGCCACACGAGCTGTATCAGTGCTGGTTTGACTGTTCTGTGAGTTTGACCTTTTGTGCTGTGTTGTTTTATCCATTTGACGCGATGTCATAATAGCCACGAGTCAATTGTGGATGACCTCAATAAAAAGTCTGTGTCTGTGTTTGTGTCTGTGTGCTGGCACTATGTGCGGATTAGTTAGAGAGGAAACATTGTAATTTTTTATAAAGCTCAATCAGTTGAATTTAAGGGGAAATTATGGTTAAATCTTTGGACAAATAAGACGCACCATTCTGCAATGCTGGCGTTGCAAGTGAGAGACAAGCAATCAGGGTCCAAGAGTCCGGTAATGACCAGAAAATACACAACCCGTTTAGCTGGCGAGAAGCAGACAGCACAAGACAACCTGTTTCGGAAAATAAAGAGAATCTAATACAGCTCCAATGACGGCACACATATTATTAGCTGGGATAAAAAGACAATTAGCCATTTCCACCAACTCACTTGCTTCTTTTTGTTATCCGTTACGTCACGTCTTCCATAGCGTTCTCAGAGAAGCTATATACGACCATCAGAAAGAGGAGCAATCCATGGCCTCCTCAATCCTTAAGTCGTCGTCATCAGCATCTGGAACCCTCTTTGCATCATAGGATTCCCTGACCAGCCATCAGTGACACCTTCCGATCATCAGGAGCCCTCCCCAGATGTTAGGGGGTCTTCTCAGTCCCTCGACAGCTTCAAGCTTCAAGGGCTTCCTAGCTCTAAGGCAGACCCTAAGTATTCCTCAGCTCACAACTATTGCTAGCACCAGGAACTTTTTCAGCTCTCGGAGGGCCCTGTTGTCCCTCACGGACCTCTCAAGCTGCTGGGGATCCTTCCCAGGTATCGACAGCTTTTTGGTTTCGAGGACATGCTAAGCTCTGAGGTGTGCCCTCAGCACTTCTCACAGCGATCACAAGCTCCCAGTGATTCTTTGTAGCTCTCAGAGGCCCCTCCCAACCTCAGGGGCACCCCAATCCAGTCCTCTCTGGCTCTCAGGGGTCTTGTCATTCCTCATGCCCCTCTCCTGCTTATAGGGCCCATCACAATCCTCAATAGCCTGTCTAGCTACATGTCAGGGACATTCCAGCTCTGAGATGGGCCAACTTTTGCTTTTCAGCCCTAATGGTGTCCTCTTCATCCCTTGGGACCATTTCAAACGCAGAGTACATATCAGCCTCTGCTGACCCTCAGGCGCCGCGTTAATCCTCAGCAGTGGTGGATCCAGGATTTGGTCAAGTTGGTTCATCCATATTGGTGCTCCCTGGACTTGGATTAAATATTTTGCTGACCAGGTGGGGGTAATCAGAAAATTGGTGAGCCGCACTACAGGTAGCTAGAAAATGTGTAGGTAGTAGGGAGCTGGAAAATATGCGGAATATGGTGTTCCCTTCTGGTTGTATTTTATTTGCAATCGCTGCCTTTTAATATAGGGCGATTCCGGGATAAATCACCAAGGCATGTTCACCACACACCCTCCGATTTTCACTAAAGTGGTTTCAGGTGGTTATGGATGGCCCAGATTACGGTTTTAATATTATTAGTTTTCAAGGTCTCAAGGGTCACGAGATACAGGACATCGAATTTTGAGGTCACGGAGAAGATGCATACAGACAATATTTGAATCATTTAATGGTAACAAGTAGCCCACCAAACTTTTACATCGTGTGAAAGAGGAGGACCTATCAATTGCAATACAAATAGCTATGTTTGCTGAGGACAATTTTATGTTACGTTAAATCGTGACGTTTTGTTAATCTCATGACCTTTTCAAGAAGTCCTATTTTGATTGTTTCTTTCCGCACCGAATGTTTCCCCGTCAATTGTCTAACTGTTGGCGTCCATATTTTCTTGTAAAGCTGACTCCATAATGGGCCACTCAGGGTAAATGTAAAGGCATGACCTGACCTCCAGACAGTGTTATTATTGGTGACAATGAACATACCATATATAGGTGTTGCTTAAAAGCTGTTCGCTCATAGAACACGATGGTAGTGTTCATAAGTACGTCAGAGGTCAGATAGATCACATCTGGGTCAGTTACCTGACCTCGAATTAGTGGCTTTGTGTGCATTGCAGAATGCGACCGACGTGGTCTCATTTTAAGGCACTCTTCTCAAAGACCAAGATGGTCACCCACGCAAGTGTATCAGAGATCACAGAGGTCACACATGAGTCAGTGACTTGACTTCAAAATGCAAGCTGTATGTGCATTATAGAAGGTATTTGGTATGGGTGTCATTGAGAGCAGTTTGTTCAGAGCACGACAGTGCCAAACCAGTCATTTGAGGTCGCAGAGGTCGCAAAGGTCACATAGCTATGCACGCTGACCCAAACTTAAAATGAAGAATTGCATCGAATGAAGTGCCTCGCTCGTCTTCTAAAAATTATATAAGTGGAATTCTTCCATTTCTTATGGATTTACTCGATATCGCAAAACCCATTTCGGTTGCAAGCAAATTTAGTTAAAAGCGAATCATGAACATAGCAGGTGCATATGTACATCACGTGCATGAGCATCCCAAGTTCAACACAGCACTATTGGAGGCAGGGTCATGCATGTCAGTTAAGGACGTGTGGACGTACGCAGTGGTCGACATCCGGGAGATACATCATCTCTATCATGGTCCCTTTCCATCTAACGGCACAAAGCGTTGAAGTCCCCTTGTGCTCTTCAAGAGAAGCGATTCACGTAACCGAGCTACACTACACATTTCGAACGTTGAGAAAAACAACTTAACCGTAGTGTTGAGACACGACTCTGTTGAGACCCAACAGCTTCCATTCTTTATATGTATGTGTCAAATCCATCGCATCAATCAACGTTCAAAATTCCCAAAGCGTGTAATGCAACTGGGAAGTTCGCAAGGTGATGTCACTGCGAACTTCTATGCACATGAAAGCAATTACACATGAATAATCCCAATAGGTAAGCTGTGAAATAGTTGTGGCTCCTAGTGCACTTGGTTGTGCGCCTCTGCCTGAAAATGCGCGGACGCGCTAGCGAAGGCCAATTATGCGGGAGGTAGCTAGGCACTGCACTAAGCATAATTCAAGTGAACCCCACATTGACTTCGCCACCATTGTGAAAGAAGGCCGATGGGATAGATCTACCTGAATTTTGTTGCAATCTGCCTGTTAGCTACACACACACACACACACACACACACACACACACACACACACACACACACACACACACACACACACACACACACACACACACACACACACACACACACACACACACACACACACACACACACACACACACACACACACACACACACACACACACACACACACACACACACACACACACACACACACACACACACACACACACACACACACACACACACACACACACACACACACACACACACACACACACACACACACATACACACACACATACACACAAAAAGCGACAGAATGCCCTGATTTCCCGCGGGGTTTGACCCAAACATCACGCAATTAAGGCGCATGCACGTAGCACTCGAATCGGTATATCTGTCTGCGCCAGGGTCGGCGCCGCTGCGAGTCGGTGTTGCGATCGCTGTGCCGGCGTACTGCTTGGGGCGCGCTGGCGGAGCTACTTTGAAGTGAGGACCAGGTGCCAACACCCGACCCAGAATGTCAAGCGCGCAGACGAAGGAATGCAGCGTGTCGTCAGTGGTATGGCGGGTGGTATTCGTCTCGCTCGTGGTCACCTGGGTGGTGCTGACCGCCTGGAGTGTCATGAGATACTGGCGCGAGCCTACCGCCACCAAGAGCTTCTGGGACAACTACGACCAGCTGCCGGCCTTCTCGGTCTGCCCCGCCTCCACAATGAACACCGCAATTATGCGCATTCTGCAGAGAGGAAGCGGTGGCGAGCTAAACACTCTGTTCGCGAACCGCACTCTCGTAGAGCTCTTCAACGTGGGAGGACTACGGCCTGTCGACATGTTTCCGCAGCTGGCGACGTAGAGAAACTCCACTGTCGGCACCGCTGGCGAGACGGTGCATTTTCAGCTCGGCGCGTGGTCGACGTCTCTGAACTACGTCGGCGGCGGACTGTGCACCACCGTGCTGCCAGCGCCCGACAAAGATCTGAGCATGCGCATTCGCCGCAACCGCAGATTCGAGTTGTCGTTCCAGCGACTGACACACACCTATCACGTGCTGATGCACGGCAGCGCCGACTTCTGGGGCGCGCCCGTGGAGCCGCAGGCCAAGTACGTGCTCACCAACGCCACCCGCGGCGACGTGCTCGTCGTGTCGACGGACCGCGAGGTGCGCGTGAACCTGCGCAGGGCGCCGTGCCTGGCCGACCCCAGCTACAGCCTCGTCGACGAACCGCGAGGTGCGCGTGAACCTGCGCAGGGCGCCGTGCCTGGCCGACCCCAGCTACAGCCTCGTCGACGGACCGCGAGGTGCGCGTGAACCTGCGCAGGGCGCCGTGCCTGGCCGACCCCAGCTACAGCCTCGTCGACGGACCGCGAGGTGCGCGTGAACCTGCGCAGGGCGCCGTGCCTGGCCGACCCCAGCTACAGCCTCGTCGCGTGCCAGCTGCGCTGCTACCTGGGCTGGCTCAACTGCAGCATGGCGGCGCCCGGTGGCGCTGGCGGCAGGCGGCCGTGCATGGCGCGCGACGCGCTGTGGTACCTCAGCCACCCGAGCAAGGGCGGCGTCTACTGGCATCGGCGGTTCGCCAGCGGCGCGCTGGGCGGGTGCAATTGTCCCACGCCGTGTACGGTCGACAAGTTCGCCATCGCCGTGCGGCCCAGCGTGTGGAGGTCCGGCAGGCGGTTCAACTTCGTGCGCGTGCTGCCGTCCGGGGTGAGACGGGTGCTGCATAGCTACGTCACCTTCACCGAGCTGGACCTGGCGTCCAGTGTCGGCGGCTACCTCGGCCTCCTGCTGGGCTACTCCATGCTGACGTTCTTCGAGATCTTGCAGAACTTCGTCGAGTGGATGCAGCGGAAACGTGCCCGGCGCAGCACGCCCGTATTCAAGGTCACCATTTGAGGGAGCACGGCAGGACCATTCCGTCAGCAGGCAGCTGTTTCCAGGCCACAGCGATAACCATTCCAGATCACCACCTGAGCAAACAGCCACATGCCACTGTCGCCGCATCAACGTGCAGACGTCCGTGAAGTGTCTCTGCCAAGACGATAGCTGGAGCCAACTCTGTCCGCCATTTATGACCCTAAGACCTCCATTGCGGCCAGGTTAAATGTCGATATTGGACCATCATCTGCGCACATCTCATGTAGGGGACGCACCGGGGCACCTTAAAACACGATGGGGTTTTAAACGCTTACATACCGTAGCCAGCAAAAAAAATGCCACGGAGCATAAAAGAGCTCTAGGCTACTTCCAGGGTATTGTTATACACCCAGGGGTATGAAAACGCACGACGATCTTCTAAAGCATTAGGAGCCCCCAAATCATACTGATGCTCTTAGACGCGCAATGACTATTATAATACAGCCGAAGCGCTAAAATCGTCAGAGGAGCCCGTAAGACGTTATGAATGCCCATAAAAGCACAGCACAGGGAGTTCCCCAAAGCATAAAAACGAAAAGGTCCTTGCGGAGCGCCCATGTCCCCAAATGCGTACCGTAGCCTCCAAAGCGTTCTAGGGACACACAAATCGCATCAGGGTCTTATTAATGAACCGGTAACCCTAAAATGTGTTTGGGGCCAGACTCACGCCTGAGACCCTCAAAATGTACGCGAAGCCAAAACGCACCGGAGCCCCTAATACCCACCAAGGGAACTAATAAAGAGCGGTGGACGCGAAAACGCGCCGGAGGGCATAGAAACGCATTACGTTTCTAAACACGAACCGGGCCCGTGGAGGGCGTCCAGGCCTTTAAAGAGCATTGTGGGCACCTAAAATGCGCCAAGGTAACTGAATGGAACACAAATCCCAACATGTGTGTCGTTCAATTAAATGCTTAAAATGGTATTTGTGCGTGCACATACGTCTTCATGCACATTGTAATTGTTCACTGTGATGTGCAAGAAAGCTGCATTGTGGTTGTTTGTAAAACATGTCATGGCGGAGTAGGGTTGCCGCTCGGTAATGAATGCAGGCAGTTTTAGTGCACAACCACCGGGTGGCCTTTTGGTAAAAAGGGCACATATGCGGATGAAAAAGGGCACCTTGATGAAGAATAATGGGACAATTTAGAGGGACGGGGTAAAACGGTAGGGTGTGTCTCAGAGGGGCGTGCGTTCTCAGAACTTGTTTTCTTTTGAAAACGGCGGATGATATTCGTGGAAGTTTATGTGCAAGAAACTCAGAAATACCTTCAGATTCAACATTGCGTATGATTTAGCTATATGTGTTTGGTTTTGCAGTGTTCGTATCATTGTGCAGCATTTATGCGCTTGTCAAGCAACATAAATGTTCTAATCCTGCATAATTGTGTGCTCATGTCGAAGAAGTTTACAAAAATACACAGTGGGATCTGTATACATTTCTGAGCAGAGGAGGCAGAATGCAGCCATAAAGAGGTGGGAGGAGAATAGGGAAGCAGGGAGGAGGACGAGAAATCTGGACTAGTATGTGAGGAGGGCTTCTCTGCCAGAGGGAGTTGCGCAGGGACGTCATAAGTACATTGGAACTTTGCTTTTGTTTGGAGGGATATTTGCCTTGCGCAATTGCACATCTGGAACCAAGGTCAAGATTGTAGTTTGTAATCATATTGTGGGTGTCCAAGTTTTTTGCTTTAAGGTCAAATCAAGGCAAGTTATTGTTGCCACAATTAATTCTGACAGCACATCCGTTAGTTTAGGACCGGATAATATTGCGCAGACGGGGTTCAGACTAAAACAAAATGAATCGTCGTCGTACGGGAGTGGCTCTCGACAGAACCGTTCCGTTCTCAGGGTTTCTGTGATAGCGACCGAATGAGTAGAAGCAGAGAAACGAGACACTCAGTACCTTCTTATTCATCTACTTTACATGCCTCGTACAGGTTTCAGGTCAAGGCCACCAAAGGTCATTACCCGGGGACGGACTAAAGATAGAAATGTTCCAAATGTTTCAAAGTGTTGCCACTCAGAGTAGCTGCAACTCCAAACACCCAACTATATATCAACTACATATGAAACTATATATCAACACCCAAACTATATATCCAACCATATATCAACACCCAACTCCAATTCCGTTGTTTCGTCAAGACGAACAATTCCGCTAACTAAAAGCATTAATAAAGGTCAATGTTATTGATCTGAGATCAGTTCAATTTCCGCCGCGTTTTGAGTGCGGAAGATTTCATTTGCAGTAGTTTTCAAGCCAAAAAAAGACAGAGGACATGCAGTAATATTTCTGGTTTAAAATACGTCAAAGGTTAATGACAAATGGTCAAGCTAAGCATCATATAGTATATTCTACGCAATGCTATTTTATGAACGCACAATGCACGACACACAAAACCTATTATAAGAGCATTGTGTCCCACGCATACCAGACGGACGAAAAAGTAGTAACAAAATATCGTCAAAAGAAACGGTAGACCAATCGTACCTGATGACAACCTGAAGCTAGTTCTTTTTATAAGAGCCCGAGCAATCACTTACTTACTATTTGTTACCTCCACCGAATTTTTGCTTTATGAAACAGGCTACTGGTCATGCAAAATAATCCGTTCGCGATACGTCTATGTTGAGGAAATCCAAAGTAATTTACCACTATCAATGCATACTAGGAGTCTGCGCTTCGTCCAGACAGTGGCTTCATTGGATTGACCCCAGCCATACTCAGCGGACGCATCACGATGCATCTCCAGAATGGTGGACCCGAAACACACACAAACATTGAACGTGACACACGCTTGACTAGACAGCAAATGATAGAGCACACATCAATCATTTGTAGATGTAATGACACACGACGTCTGTACCGGTTAAATAAAACTTGTTTTCTGGAAATGTGTTAGGTTGTGAAGATTCCCACGCCTTAGGGTTTAATTACATATATCCATCCCTTTTGACACGAAAACAAATCGTTGAATCGATCGGTGTAAATGCATTGCTTAACCTTGTATGTTTGGTGTTATACTCAATTGCATCGTAATAGTCCCCGAGCCTAAAGACGCATATTAGAGTGGGGGTATGTGCGATAGCTATGATTTATGTTGCCAGATCACCTAAAAATACGCTTCATGTTCATTGGATAAAAATTTCATCCATGTTCAAGAACATATATTTGAACCGCAGAGCCATGTTGTGCATATACCGGCAAACCGAGAACAATCGAAGCGCATGACCTACGACTCCCCAAACGGATCGATTTGGTCCTTATGCCAAACTCCGCCAATCGGATGACCTTGTTTCCGTCTATTCGGAAAGCGTGGTCTTCCGGAAGTCCGGAAACTTCCGGCGATACTGTTCCACTGCCTGCAGCAGCCACTGGACCTGCTCCATGTCTTTAGTCAGCATGTTTGTGAACTGCTGTATCATGGCTACACCACGCTCAGCCACGTTGTTAACGATCTTTACGTCATCTACATATTTTTTTCAGCTTCTTGCACCCGTCTGCTTCCTTCCACTTCTTCCACTTCACTTCATAGTCATCTCCATGGAGCCATTCAGAACTGACATGTAGGATGGAGAACACCAACCATGATTGTTCGTCCACCGGGTCCTCAAGCTTTGTCGATGCGTCGAGCATCATGACTTGGGTGTTCCCGAACTCGTCGGGCACTGGGAGCGCTCTCAGTCGCTGTGCAATTTCCTCCTTAGTAGTAAACTCCGCTACCGAGCTACAGAGGCAGCCGGGCGTGTTGTTGATGTCAACAGGCAGAACTCGTTTATGTCGGCGGGTGGATCAGCAGATCGGAGCGCGGCACTGACCATACCCACCAACCTGAAAACAAAATCATCATTTGTTTAACGCTGAGAACGTATATGACAGCTGTGCATGCAGTTTGGGTTCAGCAGTGTTATTTTGCGCAAATAATTTGATACGGTAGGAGGAAATGTCAGTTACTGGCAATCATTCAACTCCACATTAGATAGAGCAATTGCACACAATTACCTGGTTATTGCAGACTTTCAGGCGATCGGTCATTTCCGTTAGGTGGGACCGTTCCAAGATATTACGAGGCATGTTGAGCACCACGTTGCCACCTCGTGAAGGACCAGCAACAGTTTGGTAGCTCTTGTCACTAGAGTTTGAAACAGACCAGCAAACTGCTTGCTGCATATCGTGATTTTTGTCTCCCTTGCAGCGTGCTTGCTGGCACTCGTATCTCCTGGGGCTCGTTCCTCTGGTATTGGCCGTTATTGCCTGCTCTGCATCTCGTTGCACGTTTTTGTCTTCACCACCAAGATGCATGCGTCTCGCAGACCTTTGACCCCGAATACAAATAATGTCTTCCTCGGTTTTACTTTCGATATTTTTTCTTTCTCAGCATCGTTCATTTCGTCAAAATTTTTGCTAACTTTACGATGGCATTTCGCTTTGTCATCATGGGAATATTGCCCATTTTCCAAAAAAATTCGATATCATGCGACGCTTCCATTTCAAGCCACTAACATTTCGTATTGCTGCTTTCATTGTTCAGATGTCGCATGTATCTATTCTGATCACTTGACTCCAGGTGGGCAACATGCAGCCAGTTATCTTCTCGAGCGGTGCTCCTATCAGTCAAACGTCTACGTCTTTAACGTAACTTTGAAGTAGAAGCCATCCCAAAACCAGAAAAGACACGCAGACAACACAATAAGCATGTATCTCGAACACCCCCGATCGAATACGGGTCATGGATCCAGTACGCCTGGATTGGAAATCAACAGCTATTTGCGTATCAGCTCACCTAGCGGAGGGTAAGTAAAAACACGGAAACGCGGCCGGTTTTAGGCCGTGCGCCTATGGGAGTTCCGGGTACGCATTTCGTATTGGCATTGTGTTTCCAATTGATTCAGCCATCCCAGGATGATGCATCAGCCTTTCATGATACCGAATTGATCACGGAACCTTACCGTTCTTTCCTTATTAATGTATTACGCTCCGTTCAGAAGTTGTCGTGGTGCGACGTGAATACTTCTGTGAGAGGGAGCCCACCTCGACCCAAGGGTCGGCCCACCGATGTTGCTATCTTGATGATCTTTATCTATCTATCTTTATCTTGATCTTGAAATGATTGGACGGGACAAAGTAGCTGTATGACCAACGCAGTCGATGCGCCCTTAAGCCCAAATAACCGACGGGACAAAGTACATGAAGGCAATGGGCAGACCTAATGAATTGGGGGGGGCATATTCCATTGGCTCCCATGATAGAAGTTGAAATAATTGCTGGGGCGGGTTAGGCAAACATTGAGGTGGCAGTTCCCCTCAAAGGTATATAAAACAAAACCCCTGAGTCGAACGACTGGCAAGTGGTAGCGAATTGGCGAGAGGTAGTGGCGTTGCCACCTAGGGTATGTTGCAAGGGCTGATCCAAAGGGGAGGAAGCGAAAATGGCGCCACTTATGACCCGAAGGACGCGTCTCTTGGAGGATCCAGTATACCCACTCCCTCGAATTTATCGGCGCAACGCGCTCCTTGGCCTGGGAACGGCAGTCATCTGGGAGTCCGAACGCACGCCGCGAATTATTCGGCGAATGGAAAATATCAGCCACAAATCGAGAGAGCAAGGAGAGTGGGGGCGATAGCAGAACCGCTCATTCTTATCTTTGAGGGTGAAACTACCTCCCACCCGCAATAATTCCAACTTCTAACATGGGAGCAGGGGTGTCGATTTTTGAAAATCATTGGTGGTGGGGGGGGGCGAAGTGCCAACGCACTAGACCCCCCCCCCCCAACAAAAAAACTCATCGGATTTAGCCCACTATGTTTTCAGATCTCAGAAATTCTGATTTTTATTCGACGATGTGTATGTTTATTCAGCATCCTCACCAACGGGGAAAATCGTCCAATAACTGGTGAAGTCACATAATTAAAAGAGCAGTGCTCAGTACATGTCAACATAACAACTCTTGGTTGGTTATTGGTTCTACGACACGTCGACCATTGTGTCATATAGCGGTCGCCAATCTCTCACGCCGATTGGTCGCGGGCGAAGAGTAGCGACAGGTGAGACTCGAACTCACCAACATAACAACTATGAGTAATAGCATGCGACTGCAGTGCCATATAGTAGGCTCGGATCTATCGTCACGGTCACCGTCAATGTTACCCTCCTCCTCACTCCACACACCAACAAACACACACCGGCTTAAATAAAAATACTTCAGCGATCAGATGCAAGCTAAAACACACCGGCATTGATGAAGCATCAGAGCACAGCAGACCTGAACGGTGATGACGATGGGTGAAAGTATTTCCTTGGTGCCTAACGTTAGGGAGGGGAATTTTTCCCTTTAGTACGCCACTGCGGCTGCTCAACGTGTTTTTTCCGCAGATTGCACGCTCGAGAGTAGAAAGGCCCTTCGGATAATCTTCTTTCGGGACCCATTCTTAATTATCCGGTGCTCTGGTCGATTCGATGGAGTCTCCTTGTGGTTTTTGTGGTGAAGTCTATTTTATAAGCCCCCTGCAGGCTATTTTTGGAACCCGGTACGATTCTTCTGGCTCTCGGTGCGTTTTTTCCGGTGCCAAAACAGGTTTCTTTTCGGGCGTCCGACGACTTCTTATTTTGTGGATCCTTGACGCAATTTTTCCGTCCGCAAGGTGACATTCCGGGTATATATTGGTACTTGGGAAGCCAGCTGCAACATGTGGGGCTCCGGCACGACGTTTTGACCCCAGTGAGATTTTCAAGAGAAGCGACGTGGATTTTGTTTTGTCTAAGTGCGATTTTTTTGGGCCCCGTCGTCACTTGTTGGGATCCCTTGCGGTGGCTACGACACATTTGTGGGGGCCCAACAAGTTTTGTGGGCTTTTGGAGCTATTGTTGAGATCCCAGGTTGATTTTCCGTGTCCGGACTGTTTTTCATTTACCCGGCTTCATTTATTGGGTGATCTCAACGAGACTTTTAGAGCCCCGGTGGGACCTATCAGGCCTCTGGCGTTATTTTCAGGGGCCCGGGTGATAATTCTTAGTACCCCAGTCTCGGCGTGATTTTCAGGAGGCCCCAGCCCGACCGTTTGTGGCCCCCGTCGTGATTTTCTTGAATCACGGCACGACTTGCTTGCGGCCCCAACGTGATTTTCAGGGGCCCAGGTGCAAACTTTTGAGGCCCCAGCGTCATTATCGGGGCCCCTGCGCTACGTTTGGGGGCCCCCAATGTGATTTTTCTGAGCCCCGGTGCAATTTTTGGTGGACTGAGTGAAATTTTTAGGGAGCATAGCGCATTTTTTTCCAAAGCTCGGCGGATTCTTGGGGCCCCACAACCTATCAGGAGGGGGGGGGGTGAGGGAACTGCCCACAATTCTCCGTCCCCATTCGGTATGTCACTGTGCCATGCAATGATGCAACATAAGAATCCAGGAATAGTTCATCTGTTTCATCACTCACATGTGATTTCAACTCCCCAGTTATCCAGACAGTTTGAGGACAGTCAAACATCTGCTACATGGATCAGCAAGGATGGATTGTAAGGCAACATGGATACCATGGAATTCCGGTCACAGTAGTTATGCTGCAATACATACCTTCTTCAACAGACTGCTTTGGAGATGGATGAGCTCCTGAAGTTTGGTCAGGGTTGGAGGTGGATGGAGCAACACTGTGAAGGACATAACATATGGTTCAAGAGACTTGTATCCATTAACAATACAGGGGATGAAGTAACATTTCATTGACTTCTATGGTTTTCATTAGCTTCATTGACTTCCATGGTGTCCTGAGTAAGTGGGACAATCGAGATGGGTTTCTGTTATATGCATTGTAGAAGCAATGTTATAATGTAGCTTTTATACCCCAGTGAGAATGGTATGGATTCACTCATAAGTGAATTTGCAAACATACTGATATATCAGTTAACAACAATGCAGGGAGCTATGTGATCAACATGGTCTGTGCCCTAAGCCCAAATAAGTAAGTAGCAATGCAGGGAATCTGCTGCATAACAGTTTGACCATAAATTAGCCATGATATATGGCATCATACTTCCCATGCTATTTAGAATAGTGAGCTATATTTTGTGTACAAACATTAGGACATTAGAAATGTTAATTAACGTTACACACATCAGTTCCTAACAAGTGTCAGCAATATATTTCCTTCATGTGCTTTAAACATGATTCAAGAAAGCACTGTCATCGATTTTAAACTTTCAAAAAGAGTGCGCCGCCTGGCATTTTGAGTGCTATTTGAGTGAATTTGCTGTCTTGAGATGTAAGTATTTTAACTTTGCCTGCTTCCATGATGAAAATGTGTCATTTTCCAATACATCAGAAATCATCAGAATAACTTCTTGTCCACAAACCGGTGTATGCATTTCTATGAATTTCTCATATTTATTAACACAAATGATGTAGATCTGATCTGCAAATTTATAACTCAGAAAATGTTATCAGCACAGGATTCCATTCCTGAAAATATAGTACTTTCAACATGTTATTGTTCTTTGTGAAGCAATAAGTGCAATGCTCTCATGCAGCATGCAGATGGAGGTTCATCACGTGCACCAGGTAGCACAAAAAGAGATATTATTGCAGCCTAAGGTAACCACAAGACAGGTTTTACACCCATTTTACCTCCACGAATCATTCAAAGGAGCTAGGTTTTGCCTAGTTGCGTTAGGCTAGGCTTTTGTTGTAAGTTAGTAAATGAAAAAAGTCTTCAAAAACGGTTCAAGCTAGATTAGGTTATGTTAGACTTTTTAAGTTGAAAATTTTAAGGGGGTGGGTGGGAGGGGGGAAATTGGGCATCAAAATAACCATTTCTTGCATGGAAGTCTAGGCTAGGGTAGGTTAGGTTATGTTACATCTTTTTTTAATCTGAACATTATTTTTCATCCTATATTACTCAAATCCAAGCCCCCTTTTCCATGTTATTTTTCCTCACAATTGAAAAGTGTGCATCTGCACAGGAAATGAGCGGTTATATCATGTTCAGCACATTAACAAACACTGCACTAAAAAAGAAATTCAAAGAAGTCGGAGTACCATGAGCTGAAAAATTACCCAAAAAGCCAGGTATTATCACAGTTTAAGGTAACCACAAGACAAGTTTTACACACATTTTACCTCTATGAAGCATACAAAGGGGTTAGGTTTGTCAGGTTAGGTTAGGCTTTTGTTGTAAATTATTTAAAAAAAAATTTGTTGGTAAATAATTTTTGTTAATGATTTTTCTACAAACAAAATAATAAACGGTTCAGGCTAGCTTAGGTTAGGTTTTTTAAGTTGAAAATATTTGACAAAGTGCCTCGAAAATTTTAAATTAAAAACAAATAATTTCTTGTATGGGAAGTTAAACTATGTTAGGTAAGGTTATCATACATCTTGAACATTATTTGCATGCTATATTTCCTTACTCCACACCCTTTTTTTGGTGTTATTTTTTACTCCCAATTGAAAGGCATGCATTTGCAGAGGAAAGGACATTAAATTTGTGCTTTTGTTCCAAAATTTGAAAGAAATAGATCTTTTTTCTTTAAAAGCAGCTTATGTTAGGTTAGGTTAAGTTGGGTTACATTTTTTTATTGTAAAAAAAAATACATTGCTTGAAATTTTTAACAACTTGATGTTTTGGTTTTGTTTTTCTCCAAGGGGAGGTTAAGCTAGGTTAGGTTAGGTTATGTTGCATTTATTTTATTTTAAAAAAATACTTTACCCTATGTCACCTAATTCAAAGCTTTTTGTTGGTGTTATTTTGCTTACAACCTGAAATGTAGGCATTTGTATAGAAAATGAGTGGTCCCATCATCTGAGTCACATTCATAAACATTGCATTGAAATGATACATTCCACGAATTCATAAAACACCTTAAAACACAAATTTACCAAAATGAGCAGTAACATCGTGTTCATCACATTCCTAAACATTGCATGGGAAAAAGAATAATCAGAAATTACCTTAAGCTGTAAATTTACCAAAAGGTGTGCCAACCCCTGGACGGAAATGCAACACTAGGTGCCCCAATCCTGGGCAGAAAGGGCACTAAGAGCAGTGAAATGAAAATATTAATAAAAGTAAATTAAAAACAGCTCTTCTTGAAGACAAACGTGGTAGTTATGTGATATTAACATGGAAACCCTCAACACAAATCAGAAAAAAGCATGGACTGGACTTTTTCAAGCTTACCTGCCAACTTCTTCAACTACTGTTCCTTTGGGAATTAAATATCAGCAAGCTATTTATTCACTATTTAATATCACACCAATCCGCAGATACATCAAAACGTGCAAAGTACAAAAACGAATCAGTAGACGTCACATGATATTGGCCTCCGGATTAAACACTGCGCGCAATTGCACCACAAATGTCTTACCTTCGTCACATTTGTCACTGTAACCTCAAATTTAGACTTTAGGCGCTGGAATTTCTGTAACTGGAATTTTTTCATTGGTTGTTACGATTTAGGATGTTCTGAGGAACGCCCATCACGATTTGTAACATTTAATGCGCGCTAGTGTCTATCGATACAAATCGACGCCCCTGCTTTGGAGAAAAAAAAGAAACAAAAATTAAGCAATATATATTCGGAAAATTGTATAAATTGAACAACCGAACCCAACTTACCCGAACCTAATGTCAGCTGCTTTTGAAGGAAAATTTCCGATTTTATTTTATTTTTGAAAATGATTGAACAATTTTTCCAAGGTAAACAACTAAACTAGCCTAACCTAGCCAAATCGGTATTATTGTGCTTTAAGGTGGTAACAAGACAAGTTTTTACACACCTTTGCCTCCATATAGCAAGCAAATGGGTTAGGTTTGGTAAAGTTAGGTTAGTTTCGGCTTTTCAAGTTGGAAAACTTTTAAAAAAATTCCAAAAAAGTTTCCCCCCAAAATTGCAAATTATTTGGTAACCTTGCAGTCTAAGGTGTTTTTTTTCCTTTAAAACAAAAAAAAGATGCAGAATACCCTGTTTATGAAAGTGACTAAGATGATTGGACCCACTTATTTTCTGTGCTTACTTTTCAGGTTGTGAGCAAAATAATGCCAAAAAGGCTTTGAGTTCGGTAGGATAGCATAAACATAAATGTTTTTTTAAAGCAACAAAACCTAACCTAGCCTACCCTAACCTATCTTTTGAGAACAAAAAATTAAACTAAATTAAAATGTCACTTAATTTATTTTATGAAAATTCTCAACCTTAAGAAAGAAACCTAACCGAGCCTAACCTAACCTAAGCTGATTTGGACTAAAAAAATATTTTTTTTGTAAACATGGTTGTAAATTTGTTTCGGAAACTTTTGGGTATTATTGTGCTTTAAGGTGGGAACAAGAAAAGTTGTATGGGCGCTGTATGACCAACGCAGTCAATGCGGCCGTAAACCCAAATAACCAACCAACCAACCCAGAAAGATGTAAGCTGTACTTCCACAGTGGAGGGAATTCCAGCTATTTTGTTTGTTTTTGCACACAATTTTACATTTTTCAGCAAAAGGTGGAGTCAGTCCACTATCTAATCCAAATCTGTTTCTATTCAGTACAAAATGTGCTGGGTAACATCAACCTTTCTACTTAGCATGGTGTTTTTAATTTTTTCCCTTTAGCTTTCTTATCAGCATAAAATAGCATAGGTTATTGGGGGGGCAAGTCAGCATTGAGGGGGGGGGCAAGATCAACATTGGTGGGGCCATAGCCCCCACAAAATGATACAAATCGACGCCCCTGCATACATGCATGATTTTGCACTTATCAAAATTTAATTTAAGTTGCCATTTTTTGGACCACTTCACAAGCTCTTCTAAGTCTTTCTGCAGCATGTACTTAGGTGCCTAAGTACCAGGCAAATCTCAAGCTGATAGTGTGATGAGTGGGCTGTTGAGGTTAATTATAGTTTGTATATCCACACTCTCAATGATAATTGATTGTTGTTCACGGGACTGGATTGTATGCGTGTTTGACAATGACAATTGGTTTCTGTGCACACTATTTTGAATTTTGGAGCAAAAGGTGAAGAGTCAGTCCACTATCTAACCCAAATCTATTTTTTTCATTACAAAATGTGCTGGTTAACATCAACTACATTTTCTATGTACCTAGCATGGTGTTTTTCTTTTTTTTCCTTCAACTTTTTTATCAGATAAAAATAGCATATGTTATTGGGGGGCCCAAATCAACATTGGGGGGGGCAAGATCAACATTGGTGGGGCCTTGGCCCCCACAAAAGGATACAAATCGACGCCCTTGCCATTTAGACATTAGGGGGATGTCCCCATCCTAGCCCCACCTTCAGCGCCTAAAATATCACACAAACTATAACGTAAAATTCCATACGTAAACGTCCACATGCCTGCACCTTAATGGCAAACACCCGCTTTTATAGTCAGACATGTAACGTACTCGCTTCAAAGGTGGCGCAAATGACCTCTGTGGTCCGGTACGCCTTAAAAATCACTCCCCCACCCATGTGCAGTGAAGTTGAAACTTGCCTGATGCTACCAATTTCTGCAATATACGAATAAAAACCTGTGACGTCATCAAGGTTTGAAGGCGAACTTTGGTGTACCTTTTAAAATAATTGTATTTTTGCGGCGTTTAATAATGGTGTTTTTGCGGCGTACGAGACAATGGTCTTGTCAAGGCTATTTCTTGTATAGCATTGGTCTTGTATGACTGTAAGGTTTGCTTAAAAGTCATGTGAGCCATAGCTTTCTTTTTTATTCTTTTAGGACTACCAATTATAATGCAGTGGCCATGCAGCTTCTTGCTGACTTTTCTCTGTCATGGTATCATAAACTGGCAGATTTGCCCACACATGGCCCTCGTTTTTCCCCATATCAATATTGAATGCATGCATTGTCATTGGGCATGTAGGTAGGTACCTAGGTAAATATCAAGCTGATGGTGTGATAGGTGGGCTGCTGAAGATAATTATAGTTTGCATATCCACAATCTCAATGATGATTGTCATTGTTGTTCAGTGGACAATGCAAGTTTGACAATGACTGGAAATTAAGAATGGATTTTTTCATGTTTAAGCTCATATGGGTCTGGTTTTGCCATTGGTGGTGTGCACAAACATCAGTATGACAATCCAATTGTTGTTTTGTGGCTTAACATTTTTTAAAAGACAATCTGGTTTAAAATACATCATCAGCGAATCTGAACATTTTATGCTGTAAGTTTTCCTTGCACAGTGGAGGGAAATCTAGCTATTTTGTTTTTGCACATAATTTTGAATTGTGTAGCAAAAGTTGGATACTCAGTCCACTATCTAATCCAAATCTGTTCTTTTTCAGTACAAAATGTGCTGGTTAACATCAACTAAGTTTTATATGTACCTAGCACAGCGCTTTTCTTCTTTTTTTCCTTTGGCTTTTTATCAGCATAAAAATAGCATGGGTTATTGGGGGGCCCAAATCAACATGGGGGGGGCAAGATCAGCATGGGGGGGGGGCATAGCCACCGCAAAAGGATACAAATCGACGCCCCTGCATGGGAGCCTATGGAATGTGCCCCTCCCCCCCCCTCTATTCATTTTTGTCTGTCTATTGCCTTCATGTACATTGCCCCCTCCGATCCTTTTAAGAAATCAACATCGGTGGGCCGACCCTTTCGGCAAAATGGGCTCTCTCTCTCACAGATGCATTCACTTCGCATCACGACACCTTCGGAACGGAGCGTAATAAATCAATAAGGAAAGAATGGTAAGGTTCCTTGATCAATTCTGTCTCATGGAAGGCAGATGCAATCCTCCTGGGGTGGCTGAATCAATTGGGAAAAAATACAATACGAGATGCGTACCCCGAACTCCCAAAGGAGCACGGCCTAAAACTGGCCGCGTTCCGTGTGTTTACTTACCCTCCGCTAGGTGACAGGTTGGTACCGCTAATACGCGCAGATCATTGGCGCCGACGCGGAGTTTCCAATCCAGGCGTACATCCATGTGCGGGTGATCAAATATATCCCAGTAAAAAGACCGCATATTTTTCTGATGCGCATCATCGCCCGACATAGTCTAAAGTTTCCTTTTCGTACAACGTCTTTTGGATTCAGAAGTAATTGTAAAAAAACGTCAGAAAACATGCTAAAACTGTCCGAAGAAATGCTCTGTTTGCATGCATCGTGCTCCTGTACAACTGAACGGCTGATGGTCTATTTATGATAAAATTCATTGGTATTGCACAGTTCATTGCACTGATCTCTTTTGTTTCAGGTATAGAGTTAATACATTGATAGCAAATGACTGAAGTCTATTAAACTCTTCTGGAGACACACAATAATGGCGCAGCCTGCAGGATTGAAACTGGAGTGCACTTTGGAAGGCTGTGCATACCAAACCCCAGAACTATCTGAGACAGGCGCAATCCGTATTCTGGAGATGCATCAGCTGAATATGCACTCACTTGGTAACACTCCTGCAACAGCACAGGCCATGAGTCAAGACCCCAAACCTTTCGCCCCACGTCGACCAACCGAAATACCCGAACGTCGGTGACGATCGGTGCGAGTGTCCCAAACGTGCGGAACCACCTCCGGTGCCCTCTACAGTCCCATTCGAGCCGGTGCCGGACAACATCGCCAAGCTTCAGCAGTGGATCCCAGACAGGTATGCCTCCAGCGCGTTCAATGTCTGCGAGCACCAGCAGCTGCCCTTCATGCACGGAGAACCACTGGAAATATTCCTGAATCCCAACGCCAAGCCAGTTGCAGTGCACACCCCAATACCAGTTCCCATCCACCGGCAAGATGAAGTGAAACGTGGGCTGGATCGGGACGTCCGGCTCAAAGTCCTCGAAGAAGTGCCACCGGGTACCCCACAACTTAGTGTCACCGGATGGTCGTCGTGGGCAAGAAGGATGGTACACCACGCCGGACGGTCGACCTCCAGGCCCTGAACCAAGAATCTATCCGGCAGACATACCATACACCACCGCCATTCCATCAGGCATCTTCCGTACCAACCAAAACGAAGAAAACCGTCTTGGATGCATGGAATGGATACCACAGCATTGCACTGCACGAAAATAGCCAGGAATGCACCACCTTCATAACACCGTGGGGACGTTACCGTTATACGACTACACCCCAGGGTTATCTGGCGGCAGGAGATGGGTACACCCATCGTGTTGATGTCATCACTCGTGACATCTCGTACAAGGTGAAGTGTGTCGACGACACCCTGCTCTGGGCAGACACGATCGAGCAGTGCTTCTTTAGAACATGCCACTACATCAGCCTTTGCAGCGCTAAAGGGATCATCTTCAACCCGGCCAAGTTCCAGTTCGCACAAGACACAGTGGAGTTCGCTGGGTTCGAGGTAACACCAGCATCGGTCAGACCCAGCCAACGTCTGCTTGAAAGCATTTGAAACTTTCCAACACCGACCGACATCACCGGGATCCGTTCTTGGTTCGGTCTCGTCCAGCAGGTCAGCTACGCTTATGCCGTACGACCTGTGATGGAGCCCTTCCGCGAGCTTCTGAAACCACGAGTCACCTTCTATTGGGACGAACAACTGGATCGATTGTTCTGCGAATCGAAAGCCATGATCATGCGTGCGGTGGAGAAGGGTGTGCGTACGTTCCAACCCGGACGTCCTACATGTCTAGCGACAGACTTTTCCAAGACCTGAATTGGGTTCCGCCTGACGCAAAAACATTGTGCTTGTGCACCAGACTCCCCTTACTGCTGTCCGGATGGCTGGCAGCTCGTACTGTCGGGCAGTCGGTTTACTTCCCCGGCAGAGTCGCGCTACGCGCCTATTGAGGGGAAGCCCTGACCGTGACGGATGCTCTACATAAGACTCGCTACTTCATCCAAGGCTGTGACAACCTGATCATTGCGACTGACCACAAGCCTCTGGTTAAGATCCTCGGTGACAGGCGTCTGGAAGATATTCCAAACCCAAGACTGCTGAAGCTGAAAGAGAAAACCTTGCCCTATAGGTTCAAAATCATACACGTTCCTGGAAGACTACATGCGGGTCCTGATGCCATGTCCAGGACACCAGCTATCAGCACACTAGCGGGTCTGCACTGTCTGGTATCTGACGAGGAACGTGACCGGTCCCTTCATCTGGAACAGCACGTGGGAGTGATTGTGGCCGCTGCGGCGAACGTTGTTAGGCCGGTGACACTGACACGTATCCGCGACGCAGTAGCAAAGGATCCAAAGATTCAACAATTGGTCGACAGGATCCCAAGGGATTCCACGAGTCCAAAGAACTGTTGGAACTGGAGCTGAGGGAGTTTTTTTTTGCTTTAGAACCTGCCTGTCCGTGCATGATGGACTTCCTCTCTTTGAGGGTAGGATTCTGGTACCACAGGTCCTGCGAGGTGAAATACTGGACGCTCTCCACTCTGCCCACCAAGGCACAGATGGCATGCATGCAAGAGCCTGATCCAGTGTTTGGTGGCCTGGCATCACGGGCGCCATCCAACAGAAGCGGGACGGCTGCACCACCTGTAATCAAGTGGCGCCCTCCCATCCAGCAGCACCACCGACTGGGACACCTCCGCCTGCGCATCCCTTTCACCAGATCTGTGCAGATTACTTCAGCTTGAACGGATCCAGCTACCTGGTTGTTGTTGATCGGTATAGCGGATGGCTATCTATCTTCCACTGTGGCGTCAGTGGCGCGACGTCCAGGGCCCTCGTCAAGCATCTCCGTTCCCTGTTCCACACCTTCGGAGTTCCCGACGAGCTGTCATCGGACGGTGGACCCCAATTTGCGGCGTTCGAGACTACGCAGTTCCTGAAGGATTATGGTGTCCACCATCGGATCTCTTCCGCCGCTTTCCCGCACTCAAACCTCCGAGCGGAGCTCGCAGTCAAATCCGCAAAACGACTAATTCGGGACAATGCAGATGCGAATGGACGACTAGACAGCGAGCAGTTCTGCCGGGCGTTGTTGCAGCACCGCAACACACCTGACCGTCACCTGGGGCATCACCAGCTCAGATCATCTTCGGAAAGCAAATCAGAGACTTCCTTCCGGTCACTCGGGACAAATTCACCCCACGAGAAGAATGGCGAACGACCGCAGCTGAGCGAGAATGGGCATTGAGGGTCCGTCATGTTAAAGCCGCCGAGCGATGGTCAGGACACACTAAAACCCATCCTCGTCTAGCCATTGGAGACATAGTTCAAGTCAAAAACCAGGAGGGCAACCGGCCAAATCGATGGGATAAGACCGGCGCCATTGTCCAGACCTTCACCATGATCAGTATGGGGTGAAGATGCATGGATCCGGCCGCGTAACCCTCAGAAATCGGCGCTTCCTCCGTCGGATTCAGCCCCTCCTAGCCGACAGCCCCTCATCTCCGTGGTCGCCGCCACTACCACCGACATCCATTCCTGACACTCCAGCGCCAGGAGTCAACACTCCCGCCACATCGACGTCACTACGGACACTCCCGCAGCCGCCTTCCGTCCAACGTGCACCTGTGCCAGCGGAGCATGCGTCGCCTGCACCTACAGCGGCGCTACCGGGGCAGAAGCCGTCGGCGGCCTCCTCACCGGAATCCCAGATGGTGCCGGTCACGTCAGCGATGCCTCCAGTGGCGCCTGCCACTCCATCACCTCCGATCGACCCGCCAGTGGTCCAGCCAGTCGCGCGCGCACAGGATGGACCCGTACGGCCTCGGAGAGCCCCGAGGCGGCTTAGTCCCTCCATGAGTGGGAATGCTCATGGTTACACGCACCGTTGAGTCCGAGCAGTGGCGCGTGCGAAGCGAAGCGGCGTAGTTTTGTACTTGTTTTTGTTTGTTTGTATGCCAAGTCGAGTCTACGCTGTACGAACCTACACTTAGCTGGTGTCTGCCGTCGTCCTTTACCGTACCGCGGTCCGGTCCTGTACTTTCATGTTCCCCGTGTCCATCGAGGCGCCGCCGCTGCGGTGGTGACCTCTGATGTGTCGGCCGGCCTCGTTGAGGGGGGGGGGGGCATCATTGGTATTGCACAGTTCATTGCACTGATCTCTTTTATTTCAGGTATATAGTTAATGCATTGATAGCAGATGATTGAAGTCTATTAAACTCTTCTGGAGACACAATACAAAATGAGAGCCTGATTATTTCTCTTTCTGTTTTGCATTTCCATTGGTACCCTTATTGGGTGAATACGCCGAAACAAAACCATGTATCATGTACGCCTGGATTGGAAACCAACAGCTGTTTGCGTATCAGCCCACCTAGCGGAGGGTAAGAAAGAACACGTGAATGCGGCCGGTTTTAGGCTGTGTGCCTATGGGAGTTCAGGGTACGCATTTCGTATTGACCTTTTCCCCAATTGATTCAGCCATCTCAGGAGGATTGCATCAGCCTTTTATGATACAGAATTGATCAAGGAACCTTGCCGTTCTTTCCTTATGGATTTATTACGCTCCGTTCAGAAGTTGTCGTGGTGCGAAGTGAAGACATCTGTGAGAGGGAGCCCACCTCGCCCCAAGGGTCGGCCCACCGATGTTGATATCTCGATGATCTTTATCTTGAAATTTATATTTTATATCTCTCGTTATCTTGATCTTGAAATGATTGGACGGGGCAAAGTACGTGAAGGCAATGGGCAGACCAAAATGAATTGCGGTACACATTGCATTGGCTACATTGCATTGCATTGCATGTTAACATTGCATTGCATGTTAACATTGCATTGCATTGCATGTTAACATTGCATGTTAGAAGTGGAAATGATTGCGGGGATGGGTGAAGCAAACATTGAGGTGACAGTTCCCCTTCAAAGTTATATAAAACAACACCCCTGAGTTGAACGACTGGCAAGTGGTAGCGAATCGGCGAGAGGCATAGTGGCGTTGCCAGCTAGGGTGTGTTGCAAGGGCTGATCCAAGGGGGAGGAAGCGAAAGTAGCGCCCCTTATGACCCGCAGGACGCCTCTCTTTGAGGTTCCAGTGTCCCCCTCCCTCGAATTTCTCAACGCAACGGGCTCCTCCCTGGGAACGGCAGTCCTTGGGGAGTCAGAACGCACGTCGCGATTTCTTTCGGCGAAAGGCACTCCTCAGACCAAAACAAATGGTGCCCCTCCGGGAGATTGGAGTGTACCCCGTCCAAATGTTCTGGACCAAGAGCCGCCCCTCTGCAGAAATGACGCCTCCTTGAAAAAAAAATCATCAATCTATCAGTGGTATGGTGTAGGGGGAGGGGGATTGTACCCTCCATGGGACTTCTGCCCAATTCTCGATGCGGATTGGTGGGTACGAGTCGACGAAGTCTGTACTCTACCATTTAGTTTGTAAATTGTTTGTTTTGTTGGGTTGGGCACTTCGGCCTGCTCAGACCATTTCGTGCCGTGAGTAGAATGGATGAAAATATTATGTTCTAAAAGTCAATTTACAAGTCCTGAAGTAAGTTGGTTTTTCGGAGAAAAATGAAAAGGAGATTGATGAGAAAAGGGTGTGTATCGCCTAATAGTGTGGGCAAAGAAAAGGGGGTGTTGTGTGTATGGCAGTAGTTGGTAAGTGTGTTTAGATGTTCATGGTATTTTTGACAGTGTAGGAGAATATTTGAAACGGTAAGATTTGTGTTGCATGATGGGCATGAAGGTCGTGGTGAAGCAGTGTAAATATATCGATGGGTGAGAAAAGTGTGACCTATGCGGAGCCGTAATATAACTTTTCTTCTTGTCTGTTTTTTATATGATATGGTCCAGTATTCGATGACAGGTTTGATGAGACGTAATTGTGTGTAGTTTGTGGTTTCAGTCCATTGGTGGTTCCAAAAATGTCAAATGTTATGTCTTATTGTTGATTTGATGGCGTCAAAATGTGGTGGGATTTCTGTGATGTGTGGTAATTGTAATACTTGTTCGGCGAAATGATCTGCTTCCTCGTTTCCTGGGATACCACAGTGACTGGGCACCCACAGGAAACGGACCTTCATGCCCATCAGATGAAGTGTTTCAAGTGTGTCGTAAATGGAAATATGGCAATGGTGCGAAAAGGAAAGTGAAGAAAGAGATTGAAGAACAGATTTTGAGTCGGAACAAATGACGACATGGCGCATGGGGTGACAAATTGAACGGTTGCGGACATAGCGAAGGGCAGTGAGAATGGCGTGCAATTCGGCGATGAAAATGGATGTCCCGTTTGGCAAGCGATGTTGTTTTGTGTGTGTACCTGCAACAATGGCGTTTCCTGTGTAATTTTCGTGTTTAGATCCGTCAGTGAAAACAAAAGGAACATGGCGATAACGAGAGCGAAACTGGTGGAATTTTTGTTTGACGTATTCTGGACAAAGCTGTAATTTTGGAGTGGTGGTGAGATAAAAAATATTTCGTTCAGCCATCTGCCACGGTGGTGTAGTTGGTGAAGAAAGAGCTGTAATATGTGGAATGTTGTATTGGAGTTGTGTATAAAATGTTTTAATGCGTGAAGCTATGGTAAGCCCGGTTCGCTTTTCGGCGGGACCTAAATATTCGTGTTGTAGATTTGGGAGAATTTGTAAAGATACGTGTGTGGGGTGGTGTTCGCTAAATATAATTTTTGCGGCATATCTTAGTGTTTGTTCAATTCTTCGGAGACCTAATGGTGGAATTCCTGATTTGATTTGCAAAGAAGTAATAGGAGACATGGTCATTGCACCGAGTGCTATGCGAATAAATTTATTTTGTAAGATGTCCAAAAGTTTCAAAGCGGAGGTACTGCCACTTGCGTAAACTATGGAGCCGTATTCTATGATGGGAAGAACCAAGGATTTGTATAATTGTAATAGCGTGTGACGATCGGATCCGAATGATGAAGATGTAATACAGCGAAATAAATTGAGTCTGTGAAAACGTTTGGTCTGGATGTGTTTGACGTGCTGGTGCATGGAAAGCTTGCGATCGAAAATAACACCAAGAAATTTGAACGAATTTACAAAATGTATGTCAGTGTTTCCAAGGTGAAGTGGTGTATCTGGATTTGGGCACGGAATTGATTTGCTGAATATCATTGTGGCAGATTTTCGAGCTGAAAATGTGAAACCGTATTTCATGGACCATTGGTGTATCCGGTCAAGTGCGTTTTGTAATCGACTTAAACAATGTTCATAATTTTTGCCGGAGCACCAAATCGCACTATCGTCCGCAAATAGCGAGTATGATAGATTGGCAGTCATGTTATCGAAAATATCATTAATGATGATGTTGAATAATACTGGTGAAATACAACTCCCCTGTGGTAATCCGTTCTTAAGAAAACGTGGATCGGAAATCGCTGACCTGCACCGGAGATGAAAATGACGGGAACCGGAAAAAAATCCTAACAAATAATGAGCTAAATTTCCTTTGACGGCGAAGTGAAGAAGTTTGGTAATTAATGCCGGTTTGTAAACCATATCATACGCTTTACTAATGTCTAAAAATACTGCAATGGTGTGTTCATGTTTGTTTATAACTAAGGCGTATGTCAGTTTCTAATCGAATGAGATGATCTATTGTACAATGGCCATGATGAAAACCGCATTGAATTGGAGATAACAGATGATTTGTTTCTAAGTACCAGGTCAGTCTTTTTACAATCATACGTTCTCAAAGTTTTCCTAGACAACTGGTGAGAGCGATGGGTCGGAAATTGTTGGGATTGCTGTGGTTTTTGCCGGGTTTTGGAATAGGGATGATGAGGGCTTCCTTCCAGGTTTCGGGGAAAGTATGGCCAGACCATAATGCATTAAATGTTTGTAAGATGCAATGTTTTGTGTCGTTGGATAAATGTCTGAAAAAGGAATAATGTAAATTGTCGGGACCTACAGAAGTATTACCGGTTGATGAAATTGCCGTATCTAGTTCTGAAACTTGAAACGGGATATTGTATGTTTCAGTGTTGTCGGAATCGAAGTGTGCCAAATCGGTGTGAAATGTGTGTTGTGCATTTTGTAGAAAGTCCGGTCTGTAGTTGTTGTCCGAGCTATTGTGAGCCATGGTGTCCGGTATTGTATTTACTATTGTTTGTAGGTCTGTAATTGTGGTGTTTTGAATTTTGAGTGTCGGGAGTGATTTAAATGGAGTGCGTCCTGATAATCGGCGGATTGACTGCCAGATTTTGCTTAAAGTTGTTCGAGAGGTGAGTTGTTGTAAATATAGTGACCATGAACGGCGAGGAGCTTCGCGAATGATGCGGCGTGTCTTCGCACGTTCATAATTACGGCTGACTAAATTTTGTTGGTCGGGATGGCGTAAATATTTTATAAATGCTCTTTTTCTTGCGGCTATTGCTCGGGAAACTTATATCGACCACCAGGGGACTGGTGTTCTTTTTGTGAAAGGTTTTGTTAGGGGAATAGCGGTGGAAGCTGCTTCGAGAAGTGTTTTCGTAACTTGGTTGATGTTTTCGACGGGATAAATGTTGGGGTTGTATTGAATATGTGAAAGTTCCTGAAAAGTTGTCCAATCGGCCTTCGAAATTGTCCAGCGAGGGATAAAACTTGGTGTCGTATCTGCCGCAGTTGAAAATGTGGGTGTTAATTTAATGGGGTAATGATCGCTATCATGAATATCAGTGTCTATGGTCCAATCATAATCATTGGCCAGAGTCGGAGAGCATATTTATAAATCAATAGCTGTTTCTGTATTATGTCCAAGGTGAAAAAGGTTGGTTCTCTGGTGTTCAGTAATACTAAATTATGTCGGTCTAAAATTTGTTCAATGATGCGGCCATGAGTGTCTGTAAGTGTGCGTGTTCTACCCCACGCTGGGCTATGGGCATTACAATCGCCAAGTAATATGAAAGGATTCTTAAATTGTGTTTTGAGGTTGTCTAATTGTATCAAAATGTTTGTGTTATCTGTTTGTGGTGGAATATAAATGGAACATACTTCCACATTCCTGCCATGAAAACGCAAAGTACAAGCTACGGCTTGTAAAGGTGAATTCAGTGTAATTTGTGTATGTGTAAAGTCATTGTTGATGTACAGTGCTGTACCGCCACTACGATATGGTCCACGGACCTCATCGTAACGGTACAGTGAGTAATTGGAAAGATTGAAATTATATGTAACGGTGGGTAAGAACCAGGTTTCCTGAGGTGCGATGAGAATAGGTGTGATAATACTAAAGAAAGCTTTCATTTCGACCCATTTGGATATTAAACTACGGCAATTCCATTGTAAAAATACAGACATTGGGATAAATATTATTGTTTGTGTGCACCTTTCGGTGCCTGCCTCATCCATGCGTGGAGGTCAGGCGGGCGTGTAGATTGAGGTCGGACGACTACACCCGAGCCGTCCGGCTGGTCGGTGACCTTGGCGGCCGTCTCATGGCGGCCTGCCATTGCCGCAGGTGACGCCCGCCGGTTGGGAGTCGGTCGGGTCACGTGGTCGCTGGCTTGCACCGGGCGCCCCGGGTTCGGTCGGTGCGCCACCGAAGTGGCTCGCGTTTCCCCGGCAGCCGAATGGCTGCGGGGTCTGGAATTCCTTGCGGAATTTGTTGGCGTTTGTTTGGTCGGAATGGTCTGTGTGTTTTAAGCCACGGTGGTTTGTGTAGGTGTGGTGAGTGGTGCAAGTTTTTTAGTGGAGCTAGACCGGGAATTATGTCGGTTTGCATCGAAGTGGAAGTGGTGTTGACGCGAGGGGTGGGTGGAGCAATGCTGGTCGCCTGTGCGTACGTTTTGGTGGAGGGGGAGGTGGCCTCGACAGACCGCCGGGCCTGGGGGTAGGACACCCCGGTCGTGGCCTAGACGGCGCACACTTCCTTCTCTTTGCGCCAAACTGGGCATTGATTGGAAGTGGTGAGGTGATCGGAAGTGTTACAACTGAGGCGGTGGGCAGGCTTGGAGCAGGTGGAATCTGGATGCGGTGGTTCTCCGCACTTAGGGCATCTGGCGGTTTGGCGACACGTCTTACTGCCATGTCCGAAGCGCTGGCAATTAAAACAGCGGAGAGGATTTGGAATAAATACGCGGACTTAGAATCGGATGTAACCGGCGAGGAGGGTCTTAGGAAGAGTTGTAGAGTTGAAGGTAAGGACAAGGAGGCTTGTATCGCGTTTCTGGCCGTCTTTAAATGAGGTAATGCGGTGGACGTGGGTCACCCCCTCCGGCCTGAGCTCCGTCTGGATATCCGCTTCAGTCATGAAGCGGAGCTCCGGCGCGATGACGGTGCCCTTGGTAGTGTGTTACGGTTGGAATGTAGAGTGAGGGTGACGGATTTTCCACAAAATGTGGTGGTACGAAGGAGGGCTTTGGTCTGGGCTCGGGTTTGGGTTTTGATGACAAGGGTTCCGTTGGCAGGAGCTTCGATATCAGGATTGGATAAGGAGCAGATGGAGAGGAGTTGTTTGGTCGGCCTGAAAACGTTAATACGGCGGAAGGAAACGGATTCCTCGACAGGCTTGACTACTATGAAAGAGCCTGCACTGTCGAGGTAGGGTTCAATGGGATCAGGTTGGGATGGCGTGGTCTGGTTAGGGCGTGGGTCTGTGCCGTGGAGAGTAATGGTCTGGTCGGAATTGCGAGACGAGGTCTTGGTATGATCGGGGATCGGTGAGGGACAAAGGGCGTCCATGACGTCATCGAGAGGAATAGTCCGGCGTGGGTCATCAACAGTTGTATCGAGAGGTGGGGCATCATGCGCAAGGTCCGAAGTCGAGCGATGGTCAGCAGGCGTGGTCAGCGGCGGAAATTCTGTTTCGGAGTCCGGTGGCGAGCTGGTGTCGGTATCTTTTTTTTTTTTTTCCCCATCGCGGGGAAAAAAACCCTACCTAATGCGATTTATATATATGTAGACAGGTGACGTCATGGTCCCGCGCGTCACCAAGGCGACGCGTGCCTTCCGATTGGCTTGTTGCTTTCGCGCCAAAAGACCCCGGCCGCGGGGAGTGTGAGAATAGAGCGGGCTGCGAGCGGACGTGCGGTTGGCCCGTGCGGGTTGGACTCGAAATCTGTCATACGTGTTTGCAATTCGGACCCAGCGACTAAAATGGCGGCGGTGGTGGGATTGACAGCTTTCGGGTCGTCCGACTCGCACGACGGGAGCCAGATGACTCGATTGAGCGTTGTGGCGGACTGAGGAGCGGATAATTTGCGTCGTCTGAATTCCGTCGTAACGCAGTGTAGTGATACTTAGGACTTGGCTCGGTGTGACGCGTGAGTGCAGCCACTTACACAGAAGGATTGCGTGCAAGTGATGAGTTTGGGAGTCGCGAGCAAGATGTACGGCGATTGCAAGATGGCGGCCCTGCCAGATACAGGTTCTGGTGAGAGTGCTGTTGTCGCCTAGCAACGGCAGACTAGCAAGGCGCCTCCAGTACTCGTCTGCGCGCCAGCTGATTGAGATGACGTAACGACTCTGCGTAGCAACGTGGCATCTCGAGGACACGGCTAAGGCCCTACGCAGAAGGACTGACTCGCAACTCCTGCGTGCGATTCTCAGCGTCGGAACCGTGAGTGCCTTGTCAAGGCGAGGCATATATGTCGTTTAATGAGGCGTGTGGCGTGATTCAGTCGAGCCAGACGCGTTTGGATATTGGAAGTGTCGAGTGACTAGTATAAGCCGTGTTCACAAGTCTAGTTGAAGCCCATTGGAACTAGCAGAATGGAGCCAAGGTTTGCTATGGTTGGTATGCCAAGCTTCGACGGAGGTGGCTCGGTGCAGATATTTTTGGACGACTATGAGAGGTTCAGTAGGCTTCATGATTGGGACGAGAGCCGGAAGTTGGATATGTTGCCATTGTGTCTAACAGGAATCGCAAGGGATGCGTTCGATGCCCTTGGTGCCCAACAGAAGGAGTCTTATTGTGAAGTTGAGCTCGGCCTGAAGGGGAGTTTCAGCAGTGATAGCTCTGTGGACCACCATGTGGCCCTTATGGATCTCAGGTACGACCCATCCCAGTCGCTAGATGCGTTTGTGATACGGCTTAAGAAGATGGTGTCTCAAGCATTCCCAGGACAGGCATTGGAGGGTCTTCTATACAACCATTTCCTGTCGGCACTTCCGGGGGACCTGTACTCGCCTGTTGTCGCGTCGGGAGCGAGTACTTTTGGGGATGCAGTGGCAAAAATACGTCACGTGTGCAGTGCCGCTCGGCACGTGATCCAGCCGGTGCGCCAGATGGCTGCAGGGGGAGGGGGGAGGGGGCCCATTCTGAAGCGTCAGTTGTTGTTCGGTTAGAGACGAGGATAGCCGAATTAGAGCTCCAAGTACAGACTCGACTCAGGTCTAGTGGACTTGTGCGTAGGCCGCGCGAGTGTTACGCCTGTGGCCAGCCTGGTCACATGAGGTATAACTGTGACAAGCGAGATGTTAGGTGCCCGAAGTGCGGTTGTCAGAGGCACGTGCCAGAGGTGTGTGGGAGGTATTCGGGAAACTCGCGGGTCCACCCGAGAGGCCATGGAGGGACCCGGACCCAGTCAAAGGCCGTGAGGAGTAAGCTGGGAGGATGTGATCCCGGAAAGGACAAAGGGACCTGTAGAGAAACCGGGAGGAGAGCGAACATAACCGACGGTGACTCAGGCGACCGAGGGGTTTCGCTGAACGTGGACATGACATTTGTGGCTAAGATTTCGGGAGTCGATTGTAAATGTCTGCTGCACACAGACAGCAACATTAGTATTCTGAACCAAGCAGCGTTCGACCTTTTGCCAAATTCCCCGAGGTTACGTAAGACTGCAGTGCGGGCCAAGACGGCGTCACGAGATGAGCTGCCACTGGCGGGCAAGCCACACTGTGCTTCCATGTTGACGGAATGCCAGTGAGCATGAGTGTTTTCGTGTCGGACCACATAGATGTGCCGTGCCTACTGGGGCTTGACTTTCTGCGAGCTTGTCCATGCGTGATTGATATGAAGAGAAGGAGATTGATATTAACCCCGGCTGAGTCAGTTCGCTCGGTGTCGGCGGAGGCCGTGTCAGTTGGTCGTTTGGTGATGTCGAGTAATGTCATAATTGCACCGGGTGAGGAAACAGTTCTGAGGGCATGGGTGCCCAATTGTGACTACATAGGCTCAGCTGTAGTGGAGCCGTCGTTGAACATTTGTGGTCTCGAGTTTGTTCCAGCGGTGGTCGATGTAGTAGGGAGTTCTGTCCCATTCGTCGTCCGTAATATTACGACGGAGCCAATTAGCATTCCTAGACGCTCAGAAATTGGCGAACTTGAGGTGGGGTTCGGCGAGCACAGCTTGTACTCCTGGGGTAGTGACGGCGAACCAGCTTCGAAATACGTAGAACCAAGTGGGCATATTGACCTGAGTAAGTCCCCATTGTCAGACGCACAGAAGGAGGCGGTCAGACGAGTTATTGACAAACATAAGTCGATGTTTGATGGTCATTTGGGCCACACCACGGTGACGACGCATACGATTGATACTGGTGACCATGCGCCCGTGAGTCAGGCGGCCCGGCGTGTACCACCCCATTTGCGGAACGAGGTGAGGGCGCAAATCGAGACATTAGTAGAACAAGGGGTTCTCGAGGATTCTGATGGAGGGGGTTGGGCTTCCCCCATATGTTTGGTAAGGAAAAAGTCTGGGCAGTACAGGATGTGCGCTGACATGAGACAGTTGAATGCCGTGACGACGCCCTCGTCATATCCGATTCCGAGGATTGACGACATATTGAGATCTTGGCAGGATCGAAGATGTGGTGTGTCCTAGATTTGAATAATGCGTATTTTCAGGTAAGCATTGATGAACGGGATAGAGATAAGACTACGATTGTGACTCCATTCGGTGCACATCGGTTTGTTCGTATGGCATTCGGGTGCAAGTCGGCCCCGTCTACGTGTGCGCGTCTGCTGGATATAGTTTTAGGTGATTTGCGTCCCCTGTCGTGCGTGAACTATTTTGATGACGTCATAGTGCATGGAGCAGACTTTGATGATGTCCTGACTAAGCTGGATGCTGTGTTGGAAAGGCTACAGCAGGCAGGTCTTACGTTGAATCCGGGAAAGTGAGAGTTGTTCCGAACGGAAGTAACATTTCTGGGTCATGTATTAACCCCCGACGGCTTGTCTGCTGACCCTGGAAAGATCCGGCAGCTGGCTGAGTGGCCCACTCCACGCACCCCAAAAGAGTTGAGTAGTTTTCTAGGGCTAGCATCGTTCTTTCGGAAGTATGTGCGATCGTTCGCGGAGATGGCAGCGCCGCTGTTTTCGCTGACTGGGAAAGACGTAAAGTTTAGTTGGTCAGAGGAGGCGCTAGCATTGTTCGAAGCACTGAAAGTGGCGCTGTCGACTTCGCCTGTGATTTCGCTGTCCAGGTTCCGCGCGGACGCTGGTATGTTCATTCTGGACTGTGATTGTTCGGACTTGAGTGCTGGAGCCGTTCTCCTGCAGTAACAGGATGGCGAAGAGAAACCGCTGGCGTATGCGAGTCGGAAGTTGTCCAGTCTCAACGTATTACAGTCAACTTGTAAGAGTTGCTAGCGTGCGTTCTGTTCGTGCAGCAGTTTAGGCACTATTTGTTGGGCTGTAAGTTTAGGATGCGTACCGACCACGCCAGCCTGCAATGGCTCATAAACTTCAATCAGCCTTCCGGCATGCTCGCTCGTTGGTTTGAGATCTTGTCCGAGTTTGATTTTGAGATAGTGTTTCGCCCGGGTGTGCAGAATCCGGTGGCGGACGCGCTAAGTAGGCGTCCGGCAGACAGAGTGGATGCGGAGTCACAGACCGGCGAAGTAGTTGAGTCAGTTCGCGAGGTGGATGCTTCCTCCTGGTCCTTGAGTTATCTGCGACAGGAACAGGATAAGGACCCTAGGATAAGTGAAATTGGGAAACATTTGTCGGCTGGAGTTAAGCCGCGACGAACCACGGTGTCAGCTTTCTCTAGGCCATTGTTTAAGCAGTGGAGACGACTGCAGTTGATTGATGGCATTTTGTATCGAATGTACAAGCCACGCGCTGGTGAGAGCGAGCGTTTGCAGCTGGTGGTTCCAAGGCAACTGGTGCCTGGAGTACTAACCTCGCTCCATGCTGGTCCAACAGGAGGACATTTTGGGGCCGATAAATTGTTGGCCCAGGCGAGGATTCGGTTCTGGTGGAGTCAGATGTCGGCAGAAACCGAGGAGTTTTGTCGCAAGTGCCAGACGTGCACCTTACACAGTCAACCGATCCCGCGGCCACATGCATCCCTTGGTGAGCTCTACTCAGATGAACCTTTTGATACGATTTCCATTGACTTTTTGACCGGTCTACCGATTACCGGAAGCGGGAACAAGCATCTGTTGGTTGTGTGTGATCACTTCACCCGCTGGTGTGAGGTGTACCCTCTTCCGGATATGAAAGCGACGACAGTGGCGACGACCATTGTGAAGAGTTTGTCGCTCGGTTCGGCTGTCCACGTCGCTTGCACTCCGATTGCGTCGCGAATTTTGTAGGGTCAGTCATGACGGAAACCTGCCGTATCCTCGGCATTTAAAAATCACGGACCTCCGCGTACCACCCCGAAGGTAACTCAAAGGTGGAAAGGATAATGCGGACTATCATCACGATATTGGCGAGATATCTAGATGACAATCATTCGGAATGGGATGTTCATCTGCCGCTGTTGATGCTCGGGTATCGGTCCCAGGTGCATTCGTCGCTCGGCTATTCGCCCTACTTTCTCATGTTCGCTCGAGAGCCCCGGCTCCCAGCGGAAGCGAATCTGCACGCGCCTTCGGTGGCGAAATCTCTGACGGTGTCCGAGTACGTGGACAAACTGTGTACCAGTCTGCGCAAAGCGAGAGAGTTTGGGATCGCTGCGTCGAATAGGCGACATGCGCGCAACAAGAGAACCTACGAAAAGAAGCTGAACGAGCATACCTTTCAGACTGGTGATCAGGTCCTGTTGTATAAGAGTGTCGTGCCGAGAGGTCAGTATTATAAGTTTGCCCGCCCCTGGAAGCTGGCAACAGTCCTAAGCCGAGTGGGTGATGAAATTATCGGATACGTCTGCACGGAAGCAGAAAGACGATTCTAGTGCATCATAACAGACTGCAACCAACGACCGCTCAGGTGACCAGGGATGCAGTGCCTGGATGTGCAGCTGGTGTAACACACACCAGCAGGACGTGGCTTGAGTGTCGATGATGAGAGGCAGGGCGTCGGTGAGCCGCTCGCCCCGGCGTCCGGGGTTGGGTCACCCGCACCACCCGTTCGATGTGACATATTCCGACCTGGTGTGCTGGAATCTGGAGGCGAAGGGGGTTCACATCCTTCCTCCGGAAGCACCGCTCTCGGAACTCGCGTCGTTGGGGAAAGTGGGGATCTCGGCGCGGATGCGTTAGCGGCTGGTGGTGACGACAGTAACAGCGGCGATCTGGGTCCCACCCAAGCAACTTCCGTTCAGAGGGAAGAAGGGAATGGGTGCCCAGCTGTCAGGAGAGATCTGGCGTTGATGGGCGCTACGGTTAGCTTAGGAATAGAAAGCACTGATATTGTCCCATCCGTGGAGGGAGTGGGGTCAGAGACTGACGACCCCGGGCTGGGTGTTGGGAGACAGGGTGGTTGGTGTCGGTCTGGTCAGTGGAGTAAGTTTTTTAAGTGGAGCTAAACCTGGAATAATATCTGTTTGTATCGAGATGGAAGTAGTGGTGACGCGACGTGTGGGGGGAGCAACGGTGGACACCTGAGCGTACGTTTTCACTGATGGGAAGGTGGCCTCGACAGACCGTCGGGCCTGGGGGTATGACACCCCGGTCGTGGCCTTCACAGCGCATACCTCCTTCTCCTTGCGCCAAACTGGGCATTGATTGGAAGTGGTGAGGTGATCGGATGTGTTACAGCTGAGGCAGTGGGCAGGTTTGGAGCAGGTGGATTCGGGATGAGGTGTTTCGCCGCACTTAGGGCATCGGGCTGTTTGGCGATATGTCTTGCTGCCATGGTCGAAGCGCTGACAGTTAAAACAGCGGAGAGGATTAGGAATAAAGACACGGATTTGGAATCGTAGGTATCCGGCGACTAGGGTCTTGTGAAGATTGGTAGAATTGAAGGTAAGGACAAGGAGGCTCGTATCGCGTTTCTGACCGTCTTTAAAGGAGGTAATGCGGTGGACGTGGGTCACCCCCTCCGGCCTGAGTTCCGTCTGGATTTCCGCTTCAGTCATGAAGCGGAGCTCCGGCGCGAAGACGGTGCCCTTGGTGGTGTTGCGGTTGGAATGGAGAGTGATGGTGACGGATTTTCCACAAAATGTGGTGGTGCGGAGGAGGGCTGTGGTTTGGGCTCGGGATTGGGTTTTAATGACCAAGGTTCCGTTGGCAGGGGCTTCAATGTTGGGATTGGCTAGGGAGCAGATGGCAAGGAGTTGTTTAGTCGGCCAGAAAACGTTGATACGGCGGAAGGAAACGGATTCCTCGACAAGCTTGACTACAATGTAAGACTACACTGTCGAGGTAGGGTTCAATGGGCTGGATAGGTTCAGGTTGGGAGGGCGTGGTCTGGTTCGAGCGTGGGTCAGCGGCGTGAAGAGTGATGGTCTGGTCTGGATTCTGAGGCGAGACCGAGGTCTTGGGACGAGCAGGGTTCGGCGAGGTGCAAAGGGCGTCCATGGCGTCATCAAGGGGAATTGTCCGGCGCGGGTCATCAGTGGTCGAATTCAGTGAGGGAACATCAGAGGCCAAGTCCGTGTTCGTGCGATGGTCGTCGGGTGTGGTCAGCGGAGGAAATTCAGAATCAGAGTCCTGTGGCGAGCTGGGGTCGGTGCCTTTCTTCCTCTTTTTCCCCATCACGGGGAAAAACACCCTACCAAACGAAATCTAAATAAACACGCAGAACAAAGGGAACGAAAATACGACGATGACGAAAACAGGTGGGGTGACGGGTGTCACTCCACTAGAAAAGAAATGAGAAAAGAGCGACGGGTGTCGCCCCACGAAAATGAAAAATAGGAACTGCAATAACAAGCAGTGAGAAAGCAGCGGAGTGATCAGCCGGCTCTGGACCAACCTATAGACGAGTTGAAGGTGTAGAGTGGTCTAGAAGTTGGTGGTGAAGAGTAGTAAGAAGTCTGAAGTGAAGATGTCGAGTTGATGGCAGGCTGGTCTTGCGAGAACCACGATAGGTGGTAGCACGATCCACGATAGCGCACGATTGATGACGATGTACACCCGGCAACTGTCCAAGAGCAACTGGGACCTATGGAATGTGACCCCCCCCCCCCCTATTCATTTTGGTCTACCTATTGCCTTCATGTACTTTGCCCCCTCCGATCATTTTAAGAAATAAACATTGATGGGCCGACCATTTCGGCGAAATGGGCTCCCTCCCACAGATGCCTGCACTTCGCATCACAACTTCGGAACGGAGCGTAATAAATCAATAAGGAAAGAACGATTAGGTTCCTTGATCAATTATGTATCATGAAAGGCAGATGCAATCCTCCTGGGGTGGCTGAATCAATTGGGAAAAATGCCAATATGAAATCCGTACCACGAACTCCCATAGGCGCACGGACTAACTTCCCTAAAACTGGCCGAGTTTCCGTGTTTTTACTTACTCTCCGCTAGGTGGCAGGTTGGTGCCGCTGATACGCGCAGATGAAAAGCTCCGACGCGGAGTTTCAAATCCAGGCGTACCTACATCATCCATGGAAAAACAACTCACTGTGATCTGTTTTTTTCTTCTTCTCAGCTTGCAATCCGCCGGCAGTCGCTGTAGACGCGACATAATTCAGTTGGGACCTAAGCTGAGCGTGCAATCAGACGAAATTTTCCCTTCACTATGCTGGCATATGGTATCCTACATGGCCGGGGTCGTACTAGAAACCGGATAGAATCCGTGACGTCGATGCTGACCTCACCTCGTGTGTGACGTTCAGCAGAAATGCTGGCAGGAGAGAGGGCAGGCTCACGAACAGGATGTGTTGGGAAGAACAGTTACGTTTATGCCGCAGCTCAGACAACAAAAACCGAGTCGTACTACAAACTGGATAGAACCCGCGCATTCCCCGCTGAGGGCGCTAGTGCGCTCACTATGTATGACGTTTCGGTCAGTCTCGCCGACGTTTTCGCAAGCACTTACTAAATATGCCTTAGCTGTGCTGCCTAGTGGTGGAAATGTGTGTCAAAATGAAATGACGATTCGCGTAGCGGCCTGTAATGATATGTTTTTGTTGTATTATTTTGACAGTTCAGCACATATATATTTGCTAAACTGATATTATCATAATATATATATTGCTGTAGAATACAACCGAACTGCGCGAATGGCATGAACCTGTCATCTCTATACCTTCAATATGAATAGAGTTTTCGTTCCAGGAAATAAATAAGAACAATACCTGCCTGATATGAATTATGACGACCGAATTTATGGGTAAATTTTAGATTCTCATACTAGATAATTATAATCCTGTTTTTCAATATATCAATAAATTAACGAATATTCATGTTTTGTGGGTCCTGAGGGAGGTGTCGAACGCCTGTCAGCGTTGCGCTAGCCCCATCCATGCTTACTATAAAATACTTCAGGTTCGACATTATCTGAACCAATATAGGGAACCGACAGGGGCATGGTAGGCACACATGGTGGTATGTTTCACTGACGGATCTGGATTTCGTTACGGGGGTGCGGGCTTATTTTTTAGGGGGCGCCTTTTCCATCCGAAGAAGCACCTTCGGGTAAAAGTTCGTTGAGTGTGGGAAATGGGAGGAATGGGTGTAGGAACAGGGGGCAAGGGACCATGACCCTCAACTTTCTATGAAAGTTTAACATTAATGTTATGGCAATGCATGGAAAGAATGAACTTCAAAATGGATTCCCCCCCTCCACTTTTTGAGACGTTCCTACGCCTCTGAGGGGAAGGATGGGTGCAATCGAGCTTCCCACATGCCGAGGACGTTCTCTATTCGGAGAAGCGTCTCCGGCTGAAAAATGTGTTGAGGATGGAGGGGGTGAAGGAGCATTCAACCTTCACGGAAAGATCGTGCCTTTGCCGAAGGGGGAATAATGCATGGGAAATAAAAAGGAAATAATGCATTATTATGTTTCTTTGTTTAGAGCCTTTACTACCTGAACAAGCAACCATCTATGTCGGAGACCTTCATCGGGTTCCCAAGGGGGAGGGAGGAGGGTGGCCGTCCCCTAGGGCCCCGCTGGATCTGTTAGGTAGCTTGATGCAATTAGATGGAGATGTGCCCCGTTGTCATACAAGTGGGTAGAAACAAATGAAAAACGTTGAAAAATAGAACTTCGAAATGGAACACAGATGAACAATTATATGGAAGAAGTTAGGCAGAACTCAGCAATGGTAGAAGAGAACCTTCATGGCGATGCAAATTCATTTAATATGCACCAGAAGCCTGATCAGAAGGGTACGAGTGCCGATACTCGATTCGTACATGTTCCATCATTGTACATTGCGACTGTTGCAAAAATAAATGTTGCCACCCATAGGCCTAGTCATCGGAACATAATTTCGTCGAGGGAGAGGGCGCAGCACATGAAAGCAATAAGCGGGCACAAGTGGATTGGGGGCATACCACTAGTATCTCATGTTATAAGTTTATATTATTTAGAGGTGCAAAGGCCACATGGGGGGGGGGGGGGTCATGCAAGTGCCCTCACAATGTCATATAAAGCTTCACCCCTGCCACCACGTATTGTCAATTCACTAAGCTGATAATTGCAGTGCCACCTTGTATATCTCATGCAGATGGTGCTACAACCTCCAGGTGTTTTGTCTTGCATACATTTGGAGAAGATTGTATCCGTTGAATTATGACCCTCGCAATGCTGATGACTCCCGAGTGTTAAAGTTGAATATTGAGAGTGTATTCCAGCTCACCTCACCACACTAACAGACATTTCCTCGGGTAGCACAGGCAAGTCTTTCAACGCCAGATTTAACCCAGATTTTTATCAGTTGATTGTGATATGCTTCCATCGCTCATTCTCGCAAAACGCCTTACTTACCTCGGGACGACGAGAAGAGGGAAATTCAATTTTCCTAAAGAGGAGAACGTTGCTCGGCCTCCAACCAAATGCACCCAGTGTAGCAGACGCAGAAAAAAAAATGCACTCCTCTTCACCAAATGTATTCCACAAGTTACAAGCATTTACAGACACAAAAGGTAACAGACGCAAACAGAACACATCAGTGCACACGCATATTTCACTGGCGGATCCAGAGGCGGGCGTGCACTGTGTGATCCCGTGCCAGGTCCAGATCGGTGAACGAAAATTTTCATATAACCGAGAAAAGTGCCGCATCGCAAAGGTTCATCCGTACCAACTCCAATCGGCCAAACGCCACCATCACGCCATCCCGCCGTCGGAATGTTTAGCGAAAGGTGTCCCCTGGACAGAAATTCCTTGAGCTGTTCGTGCATATCCTTCACTGCCCTCATCCCTGTTCTGGATCGACGATTCCACGGCAGACAATAATACTAAGCGAAGAATCGAATCAAATCAAGTAATCAAATGTTCGGTGAGAGGCCTCGCCCTCCTCTGTTGCATAAACCCTGGGATCAAGCTGCGAATTGGTCGAAAAGTCTCCCAACAGCTATCTGGATACAATATTCATTTGGTTCTTACGAGTGCTTATTTGCACCAACTTGCAATAATCTCAGAGAAGGGAAAATCGGACGACTCTTACCACCTTCACGCCAGCTTCAATGCTTTCCAGGAAAGACACCTATACACAAAACCATCAAATGTGTGCAACACAAGGCCATCATTGATCCTGCAGCTGGAACGACGTGCTTCGAACATGTGCTAGGCCTGTGTCGAGGCAGTCGCAGCACATTAAGAACATCAAGTGTTATAATAGCGCATGCCAACGACATGCCAGTATACTTTTGTCGTGAAGTGGCCTGTCACAGCCTATAATTAATCTTTGTGAGCCCTCTCTTCAGTTGTGCACAAAATGACACCGTTGTCCCACCACCACCTGCTGTCCCACTGCGGTCGGGGGAGGTGGTTGTCGGGCAGCAGCTAATCTTGGCCAACCAGTTGGCACCACTTGCAGGCCCATGCAGCAGATGCTGAAAGCACAAAATATGATTAGACCTTGTTGCCAAATATTCTCCACATTCTGCAAATGGATACCGGTCATTGTATTTGGGCTGGCAGACCAGACACTCTGAATTGTGCTGACAGGTGTGCATTTGGTGCACACAGAATCCCAACTCTGGACCTAGCCCCAGTCAAGGTCATGACAAGGCTGGCCCCATATCACAGCCAGGTAGACCAGCATTGCTGGCCAATGGAGGGGAGCTTCCCATGTGCCTGCTGGCAACACATTCCATATCACCATCAAAATGAGCATACCTCCAGCTGCCAACATCTGACATGAAACACCATCACATAATCAAACCACTTAGGGTGCCACTCAATCACAAAGCAATCAGACAAATATCACACATATGCCCATTGAGATGGGAATGCTCGCCCATTTAGCACAGTTCAGGCATATGACACCCCACTCCACCACAATTAAGACATGATGTCCTACAATAAGCTACAATTGAGATTTTCACACTGTGCTCCTGACTGGGTTTGTGGGATGTGAAGCACCAGTAAAAACAGTGTCTCAATCAGTGCTGTGGCACTGCATTTGAGAGGTTCAGAGATCATTAGCATTCTTTTTAAGGTTTCTGAGTGGAAAGATGTGGTAATATGGTAGCAGGATTAAATATCCAGATTCTACCATCACCTATAGATCATCAATAACTTTCCATCATCATACAAACACCAGTTCCAAATTGGAAATGCTGGAGGCAAACCAAGGAATGTTACTAAACATCAAGACTGCAAAGTATGACAAATGGCTGACAACGCACAGCAGCCATGGACAAAAAATCCAATAGGGAGATCAAATGCACCACCAAACGCAAAACAAACATGAGGTAAAAAAGTCAAGAGGCTTGATCAAGAGGCTTGCTCCCGACGCCGTCTATAGACAAACAGACAGACGGCTCCCGACGCCGTCTATCCCTCGCTCCCGATGCCCTCTATAGACAGACAGACAGACAGCTCCCGACGCCGTCTATCGCCCGCTCCCGACACCTTCTATAGACAGACAGACAGACAGCTCCCGACGCAGTCTATCGCTCCCTCCCGACGACGTCTATCGCTCGCTCCCGACGCCGTCTATAGACAGACCGACAGACAGCTCCCGACGCCGTCTATCGCTCGCTCCCGACGCCGTCTATCGCTCGCTCCCGCCGCCGTCTATAGACAGACAGACAGACAGCATCCGACACCGTTTATCGCTCGCTCCCGACGCCGTCTATCACTCGCTACCGACGCCGTCCATCGACAGACAGACAGACAGCTCCCCACGCCGTCTATGGCTCGCTCCCGGCGCCATCTATCGCTTGCTCCCGACGCCGTCTATAGACAGACAGACAGACAGCTCCCGACGCCGTCTATCGCTCGCTCCCGCCGCCGTCTATCGCTCGCTCCCTACGCCGTCTATCGCTCGCTCCCGACGCCGTCTTTAGACAGACAGGCAGCTCCCGACGCCGTCTATCGCTCGCTCCCGGGGCCGTCTATCGCTCGCTCCCAACGCCGTCTATCGCTCGCTACCGACTGCCGTCTATCGCTCGCTCCCGACGCCGTCTATAGACACACGGACAGACAGCTCCCGACGCAGTCTATCGCTCGCTCTAGGCGCCGTCTATCGCTCGCTCCCGACGCCGTCTATCGCTCGCTCCCGACGCCGTCTATAGACAGACAGACAGACAGCTCCCGACGCCGTCTATCGCTCGCTCCCGACGCCGTCTATAGACAGACAGACAGACAGCTCCCGACTCCGTCTATCGCTCGCTCCGACGCCCTCTATAGACAGACAGACAGACAGCTCTCGACGCCGTCTATCACTCGCTCACGACGCCGTCTATCGCTCGCTCCCGACGCCGTCTATACACAGACAGAAAGACAGCTTCCGGCGCCGTCTATCGCTCGCTCCCGACGCCGTCTATAGACAGCCAAACAGATAGCTCCCGACGCCGTCTATCGCGCGCTCCCGACGCCGTCTATCGCTCGCTCGCGACGCCGTCTATAGACAGACAGACCGACAGACAGCTCCCGACAACGTCCATAGACAGACAGACAGACAGCTGCCGACGCCGTCTATCGCTCGCTACCGACGCCGACTATCGCTCGCTCCCGACGCCGTCTATATACAGACCGACAAACAGCTCCCGACGCCGTCTATCGCTCGCTCACGTCGACGTCAATCGCTCGCTCCCGACGCCGTCTATAGCCAGACAGACAGACAGCTCCGGACGCCGTCCATAGACAGACAGACAAACAGCTCCCGACGCCCTCTATCGCTCGCTACCGTCGACGTCAATCGCTCGCTCCCGACGCCGTCTATAGACAGACAGACAGACCGCACACGACGACGTCTATCGCTCGTTCCCAGCGCCATCTATCGCTCGCTCTCAACGCCGTCTATAAACAGACACACAGACAGCTCCCGACGCCGTCTATCGCTCGCTCCCGGCGCCGTCTATCGCTCGCTCCCGACGCCGTCTATCGCTCGCTCCCGACTGCCGTCTATCGCTCACTCCCGACGCCGTCTATAGATATACAGACAGACAGCTCCCGACGCCGTCTATCGCCCGCTCCCGACGCCGTCCATCGCTCGCTCCCAACGCCGTCTGTCGCTCGCTCCCGACGACGTCTATAGACAGACAGACAGACAGACAGCTCCCGACGCCGTCTATCGCTCGCTCCCGACGCCGTCTATAGACAGACAGACAGACAGCTCCCGAGGCCGTCTATCGCTCGTTCCCGACGCCGTCTATAGACATACAGACAGACAGCTCCCGACGCCGTCTATCGCTCGCTTCCGACGCCGTCTATCGCCCACTCCCGACGCCGTCTATAGACAGACTGACAGACAGCTCCCGACGCCGACGATCGCTCGCTCCCCCGCCGTCTATCGCTCGCTCCCGACACCGTCTTTAGACAGACAGACAGACAGCTCCCGATGTCGTCTACCGCTCGCTCCCGGCGCCGTCTATCTCTCGCTCCCGACGCCGTCTATCGCTCGCTCCCGACGCCATCTATCGCTCGCTCCCGAAGCCGGCTATAGACAGACAGACAGACAGTTCCCGACGCCGTCTATAGACAAACAGACCGATAGCTCCCGACGCCGTCTGTAGACAGACAGACAGACAGCTCCCGACGCCGTCTATCGCTCGCTCCCGACGCCGTCTATAAACAGACATACAGACAGCTCCCGATGCCGTCTATCGCTCGCTCCCGACGCCGTCTATAGACAGACAGACAGACAGCTCCCGACGCTGTCTATCGCTCGCTCCCGTCGACATCAATCGCTCGCTCCCGACGCCGTCTATAGACAGACAGACAGACAGCTCCCGACGCCGTCTATTGCTCGGTCCCGACGCCGTCTCTAGATAGACAGACAGACAGCTCCCGACGCCGTCTATCGCTCCCTCCCGACGCCGTCTATCGCTCCTCCCCACGCCGTCTATAGACAGACAGACAGACAGCTCCCGACGCCGTCTATCGCTCGATCCCGACGCCATCTCTAGACAGACAGACAGACAGCTCCCGACGCCGTCTATCGCTCGCTCCCGACGCCGTCTATAGACAGACAGGCAGACCGCTCCCCACGCCGTCTATCACTCGCTCCCGCCGCCGTCTATCGCTCGCTCCCGACGCCGCCTTTAGACAGACAGACAGACAGCTCCCGACTCTCGTCTATCGCTGGATCCCGACTGCCGTCTATCGCTCGCTCCCGACGCCGTCTATATACAGACAGACAAACAGCCCTCCACGCCGTCTATCGCTCGATCCCGACTGCCGTCTATCGCTCGATCCCGACGCCGTCTATATACAGACAGACAAACAGCCCCCCACGCCGTCTATCGCTCGATCCCGACTGCCGTCTATCGCTCGCTCCCGACGCCGTCTATATACAGACAGACAAACAGACCCCCACGCCGTCGAGAGCGAGCGATAGACGGCCGTCGAGAGCGAGCGATAGACGGCCGTCTAGAGCGAGCGACAGACGGCCCGGGTGCGGCCGCTCGGGCCGGCCAGCGAGCGACCGACGGCAGTCTATCGGCGAGCGCCAGACGGCCCGGGTGCCGGGTGCCCGGGGTGCTCGGGCGCGGCCAGCGAGCGATAGACGGCAGCCGGGAGCGGCAGCGACCGACGGCCGTCTATCGGCGAGCGCCAGACGGCCCGGGTGCCGGGTGCGGCCAGCGAGCGATAGACGGCAGCCGGGAGCGGCAGCGACCGACGGCCGTCTATCGGCGAGCGCCAGACGGCCCGGGTGCCGGGTGCCTGGGGTGCTCGGGCGCGGCCAGCGAGCGATAGACGGCAGCCGGGAGCGGCAGCGACCGACGGCCGTCTATCGGCTACGGACTTGGACTTGGACTTGGACTTGGACTTGGACTTGGACTTGGACTTGGACTTGGACTTGGACTTGGACTTGGACTTGGACTTGGACTTGGACTTGGACTTGGACTTGGACTTGGACTTGGACTTGGACTTGGACTTGGACAAGTAGAACCTTAAATTCTTTCGGTACAAAGCTTTCAATATTTTCCCATCCGACCAGGCAACAAGACGTCCGACCAGATCCCGGCCACCTTCTCCCTCCCCTCTCATGTGGAATTGAAATACCGCCGAACCCGACCCGCAGTACGTGTCGCGTTCAAAGGCGGCATAAAAAAACACCATCAGCCTCGCATGTGGGCCAAAACAGAAGGTTGGGTCCCCATCCAGTTGTGAGGTCGTTGGCCCGGTGAAAGTTATAGACCCCGGCATACCGTCCTGACGGCCAGAGGCGATTTCACAACATACACGGCCTAAAGGGAATACAAAAATGCACTCCCACGAATCAAGAAAAACAACACAATCCGGAGCCCTGTGAGTGGCCAAAGGAGTGGAGGAGACGGGTCAAATCGAATCGAAGAAAACCGGAAGGCACAGAGAAAACGCTCGCTCTGAGACCCTCTCGCTCGATCTCGCTCTCGCTCGGGGACACTCACTCCGTCAGTCTCTCACGCACGGACGGAGCTCAGGCAGCGTCGAGACGACCGAAGAGGCCCGCCGAGCAACAAACATGTCAGTGCCATCGGTCTGCCATGACTTCCTTCTTCCAAACCGGTATATTTCCAATCACAGCTACTTTCCCCTCAACCTAATTCACTGTTGAATGGAGCGACACGTATTAAATGGGGGGGGGGGCAATTACACTATGTGATGTGTGCGGTATGTGTGACACGGCCGGTGGCGCCTACGTCGCACGCCTAGCATAGAAGGTCAGAGTATGTAGGTATGCATGAGGAAGAAGTATGTCGCGTGCAAGAATGCAGAGGTGGGAGTTTGCGAGTAGTGTGTGTGTAAGCAGTGCGTGGGCGTAATGTGATGCGGTGTATATAAATATAAATATATTAGATTATGCATAGAAATACTGTGGTGGCCTTAGCAGAGACACGGAGCAGTTACCCAGCCATTGACGGGCAGGATTAGCGGTGAAAGGGAATACTTGGGATAAAGAAAGGTGGCATAGTTTGAAATAACGAGCAGGGGTACTATGCACACATCGGATCGTCACATCCTCTTCGGATCCACCTTGGGCTGGCGACAGGCTGCATATAATGTATGCATGTATGTGCATGTATCTGTATGTATCTGTACGTGATGTATCTTTGTATGATGGAGAGTTCGGCGCGTAAATCTGCTCCGAAAAATGGCGGGCACGCCGTGCGTCGGCGCCGCGCAGCTGGAGCAGCTGCGACGCATCAGCTGGGCGCGCGTGATCTGCTACAACGTCGACACCATCTCCGTCGTCCAGCCGGACGACTTCGTCGCCCAGTCGGAGACCAACAAGCTGACGCCCTGCGACGACATTCCCGCCGTTGGCCTGGGCTTCTGGCGCAGTGACACCTGAGCGGCGGGGGTGATGGCGTCCAGATGTGCGACTGGTGGAAGAATGCATGGGGAGGCGAAGGGACACGCCAGAGAGGAGTGCAGAATGTATGAATGTACGGAGACGCGAAGGGAACGCGTGGGAAGCCAACGATGGGTGCGGGGATGCGGGAATGTACGGAGACGCGAAGGAAACGCGTGGGGAGCCAACGATGGGTGCAGGAATGTGGGAATGTACGGTGACGCGAAGGAAACGCGAGGGGAGCCAACGATGGGTGCAGGAATGTGGGAATGTATGCGGAGGCGAAGGAATGCGCGAGGGTAGCCAGCGATGGGTGCAGGAATGCAGGAATGCATGGAATCCAGGAGGAATGCATGGAATTCGTGAGGGGTGCAGGCATGGGAAACAAGAATATGCAGGGGGAGCCAATGAGGGTGGAGGGATGCGTGAAGGAAGGGGATACGTGATACGGAAGAGAATGTGAAGTGAAGTGGAGACTGTGCCAAGCAGCCGAAAGTAATGTCTGCTTGACACCGGGATACGTGGACAGTGCGTGTGGTATGTTCGTATTTAAGTAACTGACGGAGAAAGAGAGAGATATAGAAAAGCTATCAGGCACAACATATGGCATGGGAAGACGGTGGCAGGTATGAGGTAAGTATAGAGGAGACGAAGCCGCGCTGCGGCATTCATGAAAGGCAGTGTGAAGAAGGAACGGTACATCGACAGGAAGCTATGAGAGGAAGAACATGAACGGGAAGCTGGGCGAGGAAGCATATGATCAAGAAGCTTGGCAATGAAAAACATGATCGGGAAGCTGGGTGAGGAAGACCGACAGCAATAGACCTGGTGCAGAGCAGTGTCTGGTGCAGAGCGGCGGGTAAAGAGGAAACGTTAGTTATGTCTAGATGTAGTGATCCAGGTCTAAATGTTGATGCCAGAGCTCGGACTTGTCACTGCACACTGGTGATGAGGGGATTCCAGAGTTCGGGCTCGAGACAGAAGCGGCACCGAGATACACAGAGGACGGGCATGATCAGCTGTCTGTTGCAGCTGTCTGCTGCAGCTGTCCGCTGCGCCTGTCTGTTGCAGCTGTCTGCTGCGGCTTTCTGTTCCAGCTGTCTGCTGCAGCTGGTGCTGCAGCGATACGTAGCACTGGTTGCATGTGCATGCTGTGACGCGATAAAAAAATGGAGCAGACTTTGAAAGGTTCGGAAGGCAATAATTGCATGAAGAGTTAATTCATTGCATGCTATTTATATGGAAGGCAATAATTACACTGGCAGTTCGTACGCCTCGAATGAGCTGGAATGCGCCTGAAATCTCGCTTCATTTTGCGAAAACGATGTCGGCAGGTTGAATAGTGAATTGTTTGTGCTGTTGACACAAGTTTCTCACGGTTAGCACAACACGTGGGAACAGCACGTCGCTTTTTCTACGACTTTTTTCGCAGACGACTCGCATAATTTCACAACGCATGGCGAACAAACCTCTCGCATACGTCGTTCATTTCCTCAGCGATTCTATATTATAAATCATACCACACTATGTAACGATGCAATTGACGACATTTTCACAGCACAACTAATGTATCCAGACACGCCCACGATAGCAACCAGCGCCAGGGGACTCTAAGCAAGATCACGCAATCAAGATCCAGCAAGCAAGATGAACAACATAGCGATAATGTCGCGAACTATTGCAATGGTGACAATAATATCAAGTCTCTTGCTCGTGCCTATTAATGCATTACTCTCGAACAGTATCCTTAAATAACTCCCCGGAATGCAGCTGATGCATTTTTAGACGCGCCGAGTGCCACACTGATGCTTATGTCAGCACTGACTTTCCACAGATGCCAAAGTAACTGGTATTTGGGACTGGAACATGTGTCGCTGATTATGATATATGATACAGCATTACGGTTTCGTCGAGCAGGGCAGCGACAAACATACGTCCAAGATTGAGAGGTGCTCGTCTATACACAGCTTCGTTGCAAATGCAGCCTGCGTTTAACTTCTGGACAATGTCCCGCTCTAAAAGCGAGTGCCAACAATCTTCAGGTCAACCTTCGCAACCAACGACAGGCATGCTAAGCAAACAAAGCTGCCAAAGTTTGTTTGTATCGTTAAATCAATGGATAACCGGAGCACTGGGGCACAAATTGTTCCAAATGTCGCGTGAAAGGGGGGGAATCTCACTGTTAATGCTCCTATCCGCAACAGCCAATCGCAGCCGCCCGCCTATCAAACCAACCAATCACCGCTGCACGCCTACCCGCACCGACCAATAGCAGCGCGTTCAGTATTTCGCATTGAATTACCACATTGTCGTTGTCAATGTGGCCGGTGTGCATGTCATGGAGTCGGCTCCTCCCAGTACGACAGGTCGACGACAGGTAGCGTAACACTGCCGCACGGTTGTGGAAGGTTGTCGCTAGATGGCAACAGCATCGGCCGCGGCTGTACTTCCCTCACGTTGTCTGAGGTGTCGCAGAGCACGCGAGCCAGGTTTGTTTTCCGCAGCTGTTGCAGCTGCTCTGGAAACGTCGGTCCGCCACGTCAGATCACGTCATGTCAGGTCACGTCACGTCAGGCAACGTCATGCCAGGTCAGGTCAGGTCACGTCAATTTACGTCACGTCATATCACGTTACGTCAGTTCAGGTCACGTCACGTCACGTCAGGTCATGCCACGTCATGCCAGATCGAGTCAGGTAATGTCAGGTCACGTCAGGTCACGTCATTCCACGTCAGGTCACGTTACGTCAGATAATGTCAGGTCAGGTCACGTCATGTTAGGTCACGTCATCTCAGGTCACATCATGTCAGGCCACGTCATGTCCGGTCACGTCTTGTCAGGCTGGCTCCAGCTGGACCAAGTCCGATCAATTTTGTTCGCCATTCACTTCAGTTCGAATTCGGTGTGAAAATAGTGGCTGACAACCCGCATCACGTGGTAGCAAATAATGCCTAAATGCGTGGAAGAAAATGTATGACATGAAATGGCAAAAATGTAAAATGAAGTACCCCAGCTCAGATTGGTTTGAGAATGAACAGTGCACCAAATGACGCATTGTCAATTGCGGCTCGGACTGGTTTTGGAAACTTAATGCTGAAATATGCATCGGTGGTACATACATCTCTGTCTGGCGGCGCGCGAAGTTGCAACATCACCTCGGTGGTGATCCAACTCACACATAGTGGACGTATCGTGGCACAACATACACATACCCCGTCAGCTAGGGTCGGCACGACCCAGGGCTCGCCCTCCAGTGCGGCACGAGCCGAAATGGTTCAGAGAGTAACATTCAGAGAGTAACATTCAGAGATTAACATTCAGGGAACCCATCGCTCTGGACCCATCACCCAGCTCAACCATCCAGCTCAACCATCCAGCTCAACCATCCAGCTCAACCATCCAGCTCAACCATCGCTCATGCCCCATCACTCAACCCAACCATCCAGCTCAACCATCGCTCAGGCATCACTCAACTCAACCATCTAGCTCAACCATCCAGCTCAGCCATCCAGCTCAACCATCGCCCAGGCCCCATCACTCACCTCAACCGGTGGTTGTTGGTTTTACGACACGTCGACTGTTGAGTCATGTAGCGTCGGCAATATCTCACGCCGATTGGATGCGGGCGAAAAGTAGCGACATGTGAGACTCGAACCCACAATCATTCGATTGTGAGACGGGCAACCTACCCCTGGACTACTCGTCCCTACGTCCATCTCAGCCATCAAGCTCAACCATCCAGCTCAACCATCCAGCTCAACCATCGCTCCGGCCCCGCCAAAGCCCCACTCGTCAGACCGTTCACGCACCGGGAGTGAAGCGCAGCCGCGGGTCGGCCGTCTCGTGCCGAAAACCGGGCGGGGGTTTTCAGCCCCCCATTTTTTTAACACAAGAGAGAGGAAAAGGGGGGCCCGCCCACGGCCTTTTAGCGGCCCTCCAACCCACGTATAAGTCGACGTGGTCCACCGATCTGTCGAGGCGCACGCGGTTAGGCGAGCGGGCGATTTACCACTTGCTACTCGGTGAACGGAAGCGATTTGAAGAGAACAGCGAACGCGCCTCCCCAAAGGGGGGACCGCTTTTTGTTAGCTGCTTTTCCTGCTGCTTTCCTTTTTTTTCCCCCCCCCTTCCGGACCCCTCCGCCCGCCGATTTCCTAATGTAGTTAATTTTTTTTTTTATTTCCCTATTTTTTTTATTTTTTCCCTCCCTAAAAAACCCCCCAAAAAAACACACGAAATAGAGTATATTTGATAATATATTGTGGGGTTTTTTTTTTTTTTTGGATATTTTTTGGGGACCTTTTTTAATACTTACATATTTTTGAAGGAATTTTTAAGCCATTTTTTTACCCATAAATATATATATATATATATATATATATATATATTAAAAATACATTAGCGTATTTAAAAAATATTTGGGAAAAGGTTGACGAAAAGGAGGCGAAACTAAACGGAAAAAAATGCATTGGGGGCCCCCCCCTGGCCGGGGGGGGGGGGGTGTGGTTTTTTTACGGGTACTAGGCCGGGTCCTTTCGATTCCTCCCAACACACAAAAAGGAGAAAGAGGTGCGCGCTCGGGAGGGAAAGCGCAGAGTATATTAAAGCACAGCGCACAGCGAGAATAGTGTTTGATAATTCGTTTCATGGTATTGGCTTTTATTTCAATTGACAAGGACAGTAAGTGTTGGAGGGATGAAAGAGTGCACTTTCCAAATACTTAAGCATGTTTTTTAAGCCCTATGGGTAGGAGCATTATTATCATTAATCATTAATCATGCATTATTTTGATCATTAATAGTATTGTGAGGTATAAGAGCAAGGCCATCATGAAAATACTGCACCTAGCCTATGTGCAACCCCACATAGAATATTCGGTAAATTTGTCTTAAAAGGTGTTTTTGTGGAATTTTTCTTTGGAATACCTACCATGTTTATGAAGGTGATGAAGATGATGAGACCACTTATTTTCTGTGCAAATGCTTACTTTTCAGGTTGAGAGCAAAATAATGCCAAAAAGGGGCTTTGAGCTAGGTGATGGCATCAGAAGGAATGTATAAAAAGTAACATAACATGACCTAACTTAGCCTACTAACCAGTACATTTGTCCTAAAAGATGTTTAAAAAAAATAATTTGTATTTGGAATACCATGTTTATGAAGGTGACTAAGATGGTGGACCCACTTATTTTATGTTCAAATGCTTACTTTTCAGGTTGTGAGCAAAATAATGCCAAAAAGTGGCTTTGAGTTAGGTAAGATAGCATAAAAAGAAATAGTAATAAATTATATATTAATATATAGTAAATTAATATTCACAAAATATAATAAAAATGCAATATAACCTAACCTAACCTAGCCTAACCTACCTTGGCAGAAAAAAATCATTTAACAAATATCAAGGGCGCAAAATGACCATTGCAGTCGGCCAGCCCTAAACACCAATTCATCATCATAACAAATATCAAGCAATGCAGTTTCTGAAAATTCTCAAAATTTCAAATTTAAATTCAATAAAAAAAAAAATTGAGTTCCAGTTGCAACATAGTGCAAGCTTATTGTTCATCTTTTTCTGGAAGAAACCCAAGCTGTTCTTAGACTACCAATGCTATTCTTAATATCAAGAAGATGTACATGCTCGTGAGATGTCCATGCGCTCAAAAGATGTCCATGCTCATCACTAGATGTAAATGTCCCACACTCCCTGCTCTCTGTGCTGTCAGCTGTGGAACATCTTTGAAGTACATATATCTCTGGATTACAGGGGGGGCTGAGCTTCAAGCCATGTCCTCTGACTGGCATAATAACCAACCTAGAATGAAAAAGCTGCCAGCTTTAAGCTCCCACACAGTTGTTCTGTTCAACATATTAAATGTGTTCAATTTTGGATTGTTTTCACACAAGCTGAAAGCTTGGTCTGAAAAATTTCCCTGATTCCAGGGTTATTAGACCTTCCAGTCTACATACTTCAGATATCCTGCCTCAATGCTTGTTTGTCTCCCTCATTGTTATCATGTTCTTGTGTCACATTGGTCACACTTCACAGTCTTGCTCTCCTCTTTAACTTCAAGTAAGATTCAGGCTAAGTTCTAGGGGCGGGGATGGCCTGAGTGGTTAAGGTGTTAGGCTCTGGGTACCAAAGGTCCCCGGGTTCGACACACTCGCACCGGCTCGGGACATTTCCCAATCCCGCGGCCACCGGCGAAACAGTGTGGGCGGCGCCATTAGCCGTGAATGTGCAAAAAGCGTGTCGTGAACCACCCAATAAACAACAGGCTAAGTTCTAGTAATGGTGTATTGGGCAAAATGGGAAAGTATGATGGGTTCATGGGAGACAAAGAGGGAAAGTTGAAAACTATAGGCCAGTAAGCCTCATATCCCTAGTCTGCAAGGTACTCAAATCAATTACCAAGGATAGAATAGTTAGTTTTCTGGAAGGAAACAGATTGATTCAAGATACTCAACATGGGTTTAGAAAATGGTGATCGTGTCTCACGAATCTCTTGGACTTTTTAATTTTGCTACATACCAAGTTGACTATATGACCTATGCAGTTGATGCACCCTAAAGCCCAAACAGAACAATTTGATCAGGGAAATCAGGTTGATGTAGCATATCTTGACTTTAGTAAGGTGTTTGACAAGATAACCCATAAATGGTTAATGATGCAGCTTCAGGGCCATGGTATT